>JZLH01S0098451.1:18831-34248 GCA_001188425.1 Eucidaris tribuloides
CCACCCCCCCCCCCCCCGGGCCTATGCAATTTCAAAAAAGCCCGGGCTGATTAGGGTTAAAGCACTAAATAATCATTTTGAAATACAATTTTTTTAGGGCTTCATTTTTAGACCTCACCAAAGACACTGGTAGCATGGGGAATCATGCGGCTCAGATTTTTTTTGAACTGTGGTAAATGTTAGCCAAATACCTTTAAAGTAGTAAGTAGTAATCCAGGTTTTAAATCCGGTTTAGTCCCCGAGCTACGGGGGTGGTAACTGTGGTAAATCTTAGCCAATACCTTTAACTTCACCAAGTTTGTATATACAACTTAAGCAATTGTGATCTGTAGACAAATTTGAAAACTTTGAGCCTTTGTTTCTCAAAAGTAGTATTATGTGATTTAAGTACTTCTTATTCTATACTCTTCAATTTCTCTCACTTACAAAGATGCCACATGTCTGGAAATTTCAGGATTTCCTGATTTTTCTGGACAAATTAAATCTTTCCAGATTTTCTGGTATTTCCGGACTGGATTTACTGATATTTTCATCAAGAGGAAAAGTTTTTTTTTTTTTTTAAACTAAAATGTATGTTCAAGCTTGGTTCTCCTCAAGTAAACAAATTCAAGACCAACCCTTCCAGCCAGGAGATACACTCCATCTAGCGTGCAGACTGGTATATCTTTCAAGAGAGGCATTTTTTTTCCACCCAGTCATTGCACTGCCGTTTTAATGAGTAATTTTTGGTTACATCGTTTGTGTTGCTCTTCAGGTATCATTCAAGAAGAAACTTGTGACAAGTGGAGATGTCTTCATCCTAGATGCAGGTCTCAAAATGTACCAGTGGAATGGAAAAGACAGTAATGCAGATGAAAAATACAAGGTAGATATCCTAATTAAAGGCAGTGGATCTCATTTGCAAACATCCCCGCAGACCAGGAAAAGATAACCCATGCCCTTAAGCTATTGATGGAGGGCATGTCTGTGAAATCTGGGGGTCAGTGATTGCCTAAAATTTGAAAAATGCAAAAGAAAAACAATAGCCGTTTAGTGTACATTCTATTCAAATCTGAGTCTAAAAGTCACTATAATTCCACTAAAACTGAGTTTCTAGCTCCTATATTTTGCTAAAGGTTCCCAGATGGCATTTTCTTCTAAATGCCATTGTATTTAAACTATGTTAATTTTTAGGCATGCAAAAGAGATCCACTGCCTTTAAAGTGATAAGCTAACATTGTGGAGCTTCAATTTAAAAAATTGTCAAACTTTAATATCGGAGCTACATAGTAGTGTTCAAATGGACAAATAAACACCCTAGAATACAAAAGTTTGGAAAGTTACATTGCCAATGGCAAGTTATGCATGAATAAACAATTAAAACTCGGGGGGAGTTTTAATAACGTAGGTGTACACACAGTAAGTCTATGGGAGGAAATGGGCAAGTGAATCTGGTCAACTTACGATTTTCACTTTTTTAAAGCACTAAATAATCATTTTGAAATACAATTTTTTCAGGGCTTCATTTTTAGACCTCATCAAAGACACTGGTAGCATGGGGAATCATGTGGGTCAGATTTTTTTTGAACTGTGGTAAATGTTAGCCAATACCCTTTTAAAAGTGTAAGTAGTAATCCAGGTTTTTAATCCGGTTGGTAGTCCGCCCCCGAGCTACGGGGGTGGCCGGACTTCACCTCGGCAGCCACAGACATCACCCTCACGCCCCTCCCTCCCACTTTACTCTATTGCGGCATTCCTGCCTCCGCTCAACACACGCCTCCTACCTCCTCCACCACCTGCTTCTTCCATGTCTTCTTTCGTCGCCCCCCTTCTCTCTGACCCAGGCCACCTCAAACTCAGCGCCGTTCTCAAAACATGATCAACATCCCTCCTCACACATGTCGCGTACAGCGTATCGCGTTGGCGCTTCGTCATCTGATCCACCGTCTCTTCCTAAACCCAACATCTGGCATCAAAACCTCAGTCTTTTCCTGCGCATGAGCTTCACACCACAACAATCGCTCTCACCAATTGCTCGTCTCAGTCGTTCTCAGAATCCATCTCATTTCACTCAACCCGCACGTTTCACTTCGCCATAAACACGCGATCTCACAGCAATCTATAACTAATCCTTTCATTTCAGAGGAAACCTTTTCCATATAACAACTCCCCGCTTCCTAACTCACCCATGGCCAGATCTTGGGCCTTGCTGTCAGGCAGCTGGCCCTGGCGACCCTCCACTCACCGACTGCACCCTGTCCCCAAGTGATGAAATCTTTCCACTGTTCACCCGTCAGCATCAGCAACTTTCAAAATCAAGCATGTTCCACTCATCTCTCCTGGTGCCTTTTCCAGCATTTTCCCACAGCCACAAAATCTCGTCAACCTCGCGGGGTCACTCTCTTCATCCTTGTGCATTCCTCTCCCTGAATCATTTTTTCTCCACATTTCAAACACAATGACACTTGGAATTTGCCCTCACCATCCTTTCCACACATCGCCGCATGGGTCTACTACCTTCCTCACGATACTTTCCTCTTCTGCTCCACTCACCATCATTTTCGTCTGTTCCATAAGCGTTCTACCTTCAAGCCCTTGCTGCTCTCAAAAGCCATCTTCCACTTCCAGAACTTTGTCCCCTTCCAGAACTCTTTCCGTCATTCCCCTCCAACGTCTCACTCACGTCGTCACCATGCAAAACCAAATCATCAGCATAAGTACAGCACTCCTCCGTCATCAAACCTTCTTGCAATCGCCTCCTTCACCTCCTCATTCCACCACCATGTCCCTCAATCCCTCAACTCCTTCTTAGCCTCCTCCCTCATGGCTCTTGCCACCACCATTTTCGCTCGATTCTTCATGTTTTTGTACTTTGCTTTGCTTTCCTCAGTAACATTTTTAAGCTTTTCCTTACGCGCATCCTTCTTTCTTGCAATCGCCTCCTTCACCTCCTCATTCCACCACCATGTGTCTCCTCTATCTCTCCTGCCTTTCGTTTTCCCACAAGTTTCGTCACATGCCTGTAACACTCCTGTTTGAAAACACCCCCACAAATCTTGTGCGTCAGTGCTCACAAGCTCTCCAACCCTCCCCTCAAAACTCTTTCTTACATCTTCCTCCTTTAGCCTCCACACTCTCCTCCTCTCCACCATCACCCTTTTCACCACCTTCCTCACCTTCTTATTCTCCACATCTACAACAACCAAACTATGTTGAAGTTCTCCTGGTATTCCTTTCACATCTCTCAAAATCCTCCTCTGACCCTTACCTACTAGTACAAAATCTATCTCAGTTTTGTTTCCTCCTGAGTTGAAGGTTACTTTCCTCTTGTCATCCTTCATGAACCAAGTGTTAGCCACGCACATTTCCTTCTCATCACAAAACTCCAGCAACATCTTCCCTTCCAAATTTCTTTCCCCGATTCCAAATCCTCCATGTACCCCTTCAAATCCGTCAATCCATCTTCCCACGTGTCCATTAAAATCCCCCATACACAGAACTAGTTCACCCAAACTGTGAACATCCCACTCGCTTGCCATCTCATCATAAAAACGTTCCTTCTCCATATTCGCTCTCCCACTTTAAGGGGCATAACCACATATCACTCTCACAACCTGTTTCTCAAAAACCATTACAATCGACATCACTCTATCACTCCTCCTTCTCACCTCTACCACCTTCTCACGCAGTTCCTCCTTCACCAGAACTCCCACACCCCCAATTCCATCACAATTTCCTGCCCACCATAGCTTATACTTTTAAAGGCATTGTATAACAATATTTTCATTAAAAAAAAATGTGAGCTACATGATTCCCCATGCTACTATTGTCTTTGATAAGGTCTAAAAATAAAGCCCTGAAAATTTTACAGTTCAAAATGATCATTAAAGATCGGAGTCTGATCTTCTGATGAGGTATAATTCAAATAACCGTAACACCTTATTAAACCCTTTGGATGCTATAATGTAAAATGTAGTCGGAATTCCCCCCCCCCCCCCCCGAGACTTTTAATTAATAAATTGAAAAAAACTGAAGACATTCAAAATCTGTTATTGGTGTGATATGACCTTTGGGCATAAACCTTTCAAATAAACAAACAATCGCCAAAACTAAACTTGTGCTTTAAGTTCTTTTAAAAAAGGTAAAAATCAGTGTAAAACCATTCCAGTTTTCCCCCATACACTGCCGTGTTGCAGAATTTTCATCGGCCGAGAATAATTCATGTGCCAAGTTTTATCTGTTCATATTCTACAAGTGATAGCATAACGCCCTGAACTTTTGTGTTCTAGGGTGTTAACTTGTCCATTCTAGCACTGTCAGATATGTCAGCAAAGTTTGAAAAATTTTTTAATGGGTCTTCCACAACGTTACATTGTGCCTTTAACCCTTACTGCGACAGCTCGCATGCGCTTGCGTGCATGCTGAATACAATCAAACTAGGCTAAGTTTTGCCAGAAACAAGAATACATTCACTCCTAAAAAATATGTTCTGAAACTAAAACTTGTACATTACATATCCGGTACCAAATTTTGTTAAATAACTGGGGCCGTATTCTAAAAATTGTTCTAACTTTCCTTCTAACTTTTCTTCTAACTCCCCGAGTTAGAAGAGTCATAAAATCTATTCTAACTGTATTCTGAAAAATTGTTCTAGGATGATTTTAGCAAGGATGACCCCGCCCATGACACACCCACATTTTCTTGCTTCTACCAATTAGGACAAGTGTTAATTGGAAAGTTAGCCAATCACGTCTGCCTTTACAATGTAAACAACTGCGCGTCGGAGGAATGCAGCGCGCATCGACAACGCATTGAAGGCGCACGGCATTGCGCGCATATTGTGTACGTGGTGCACGTGGTGGACGAGTGAATAAATGCATGAGTGCATGAATGAATTTAACTTTCACATAGATATAGGAGAAAACAATACAACTAATAATATCAATGATAATTATTCCACACAAAAACAATGTATGAAACAAATGAAGTATTGGTTAAAACCTAAACAGAAAAACCCAAATGAATGACCCGGGTGAATGACACACAAACACTCACAATGCGCCCGATCGAGCAACGAGTTATACTCCATGTAGCTAAAGCCGCAGCATGTATGCTCATTCCACTCACAAGCTTTTGTAAATTTAGCTAATTGGTTCAATGGAAATGAAACCAATTAACCTAATTTACACTTGTCGGACATAATCAAAGGGGTGGATGAAGGAAACGCCAAATTTGTTACAGGCTACTATCCTTACCCTCGCTGGGAAGAGCTTGTGAGGTGTTTTAAATTTTCTTCTAACTTTTCTTCTAACTTCATTTTCAGAATACGAAAACTGTTCTAACTCTGAAATGCGCGCATATGCAAATTTTTCTTCTAGAAGAAAAGTTAGAAGAGATTTTGTTTTAGGAGGATTTTCAGAATACGAAACTGTTGTAACTGTGTAACTTAGAACAGAATTCCTTCTAAAGCAATTTTCAGAATACGGCCCCTGGTGTCTGCTTTCTTAACGGGAAGGTTTCTTTCCATCGTTTGTACCGACACATTTGCCATGTTTTTCTGAAGCTGCGCCAAGCCCGATGCGCCACCATGCAAGCGTACAGGCTGTCGTAGTGCGGCGCAATAAATCTTTGGAAAAACATGACAAATGTGTCGGTACGAGACGTTGAAAAGATACCTTCCCGTCAAGGAAACAGACTCTAGTAATTTAATGAAATTCGGTGCCGGATATGTAAAGTACAATTTTTAGTTTTGAAGCGTATCTTTTTAGTGATAATGTTCTCGTTTCGGAGAAAAGTTTGACAAACCAAATATACTTACCTGTTCAAATTAGATGATACATGTCCCGCACGCAGCATGCATGCAGGATGTTGTCGGGATGTCGTGGTAAAATTGACCCTTCTTGCAGGTGGAAGGGGCTGATTCCCCCTCCCCCTGACTTTTTTCCTTGGGGTCCAGTACACATTTTGATATTAAATTTGTATTAAATTTGATATTGAATTTAGCATTTTGTGTGTCTCTTGTGTTAAAGAGTGCGCAGTTTTTCAATGAACTTACTGGCCTTCGCCCTCTGGCTGCGAAGGAGACTGTCGACGAGGAAGATATGCCGGGTAGTCATGAATTCTGGACTTATTTCAATGACGATGATGATGAGTCAGATGGAGTTGAGGATAATGGGGAGCAGGCAGAGGAAGATGATACAAACACCTTTGAGAAACGTCGTCTCAGCAGTGATTCTGATGTACCCTTTTTATTATTATTATTATTATTATTATTTATTCGCAAAATCAAATATACATCAAACATATACAACAATAAGCATTATCAAATTATACAAAGCATAGAAAATATTGAAATTGTGGAAAACAGCCACATGAACGCCGGGAAGAAAAAGATTAACTGAATAATCTGACAAAGGCCATCTTTCCCAATTCATGTGGTTGCATAATATGTTTTAAAATAATTACATTGACATAACCAGGGCATGCATACTTTATGTACCACACATGCAAATTTACCATACGCAACGATGTCAACGTGCCAGGGCGGACTCCACCTCCAATTGAAATTAAAAGCAATTATACAAAATGAAGATTAACGCAAATCAAAATGCGGTATGGAAAAGTTAAGAGATGGAGTCACCTGAGGCACGCTAACATCTGAAATTATATAACAAATCAACAATTATTAGGAAATGGCGCGCAGCTGGAATATGTGACCCGTCACCACGAATCCCCAATGAAGTCGCACTCCCCAAAATTTAAGGAAATTACAAAACATTGCAATTGAAATGGAAGATGAAAGTGAAACGTCTTCAAAAGTTAAATTGCGTATGACATTCGAAAATTGCAAAATTGTATATATTCACAATTTGCACGCAAAGTAATTTCTTTCCGTTTCTTCTTGTAGAAAGATGAGCGACCCCATACTGTGCATGACTTTAACCCGCTTCTGAAGTGGGGTAACTTTAGCCGGGGGTATCTTTAGCAAGGTATATGTCATTTTATACTGCCATTCTCGACCACCCATGCTGCATGCGAGACCAGAGTAGTTGTTATGGCAGAATGTCATTAGCAAGTGGTCTAAGCAGAAGGTGCGCATGGCAGAATGTCGTTAGCAAGTGGTCTAAGCAGAAGGTGCACATGGCAGAATGTCGTTAGCAAGTGGTCTAAGCAGAAGGTGCGCATGGCAGAATGTCGTTAGCAAGTGGTCTAAGCAGAAGGTGCGCATGGCAGAATGTCGTTAGCAAGTGCTCTAAGCAGAAGGTGCGCATGACAGAATGTCGTTAGCAAGTGCTCTAAGCAGAAGGTGCACATGGCAGAATGTCATTAGCAAGTGCTCTAAGCAAAAGGTGCGCATGGCAGAATGTCGTTAGCAAGTGCTCTAAGCAAAGGTGCGCATGGCAGAACGTCATTAGCAAGTGCTCTAAGCAGAAGGTGCACATGGCAGAATGTCATTAGCAAGTGCTCTAAGCAAAAGGTGCGCATGGCAGAATGTCGTTAGCAAGTGGTCTAAGCAAAAGGTGCGCATGGCAGTATGTCATTAGCAAGTGATCTAAGCAGAAGGTGCGCATGTCAGAATGTCATTAGCAAGTGATCTAAGCAGAAGGTGCACATGGCAGAATGTCATTAGCAAGTGCTCTAAGCAGAAGGTGCGCATGTCAGATGTCATAAAGCAGAAGGTGCACATGGCAGAATGTCATTAGCAAGTGCTCTAAGCAAAAGGTGCGCATGGCAGTATGTCATTAGCAAGTGATCTAAGCAGAAGGTGCGCATGTCAGAATGTCATTAGCAAGTGATCTAAGCAGAAGGTGCGCATGGCAGAATGTCATTAGCAAGTGCTCTAAGCAAAAGGTGCGCATGGCAGTATGTCATTAGCAAGTGATCTAAGCAGAAGGTGCGCATGGCAGTATGTCATTAGCAAGTGCTCTAAGCAGAAGGTGCGCATGGCAGAATGTCATTAGCAAGTGCTCTAAGCAGAAGGTGCGCATGGCAGAATGTCATTAGCAAGTGCTCTAAGCAAAAGATAATATTATTATTATTATTATTATAATTATCATCATCATCATCATCATCATCATCATTATTGCTGTTGGAGGGGTGCAAAAGATATTCCCTGCCTTTAACGTAGGGTGACTTGAGTAGACATGTTAGTGCCATGTGTGAGTGGCATTATTTCATGCTTTGTGTTTTTGTCCTATCTTTACAGACTTTCAAATGCTTCTGGAGAGCTGACATTTACTGAGATTGGATCAGGGAGCAACATCAGCATATCAGACTTGGACAGCAGCGTAAGATCTTAATTTGAAATACATACACCATTCTCCCCCTTCCCCCCAAGCTAATAAATATATATTTTTTTAATATACCGGTGTTATTATCATAATGAGCCTATTAATGTTTAGAAGATGTCCCAATTTAAAATGATCATTCAATGTTTTAAAAGAGTGAACATTTATTATTACCCAGTTTGCCTAGTTCATTTCCCCAAAGACTGCTGTGTTACAATTGAAGAGTATAGAATAAGAAGTACTGAGGTCACATTTTGACAAAATTAAGTTAGTGATTGTTTTGAAGTCGTTACATGCCGGGAAAGTTTTTGACAAAATTTTGGTCAAATGGACCCTTCCCTAGTGGGGGTCTATGGAGGGGTCAACCGGGGTCAAATTTTTAACTTGTTCTAATTTCTTCAAAATGTTTCTCAAATTAAAACAATGTCCAAAATATGACAAATTGCATATCAAATTGTCCATCTTATGGAGGACATCCTAAAAATGTATACAATTAAGTGTTTTTGACATTTGTTTCCCCGAGACCCTTGTTTTTTAGAAGAAGTACTAAAGTCCACAATATTAATTATTGATTATTAGAAATCGACAAGTGTGACATTGCTTGTTTTTGTCCTATATTCATCTTTTATTGTGTCAATTAACTTCACCAAGTTTGGATGTACAACTCAAACAATTGTGATCTGTAGACAAATTTAGCAACTTTAAGGCTTTGTTTCTCAAAAGTAGTATTATGTGACTTCAGTATGTATACTGGATGCATTAGATCATGATTGATGTTTATCCGTACATACCTTGCCAGTGGCAGCATAAGTTTCCAAAGTTTTGTATTCTATGATGTTTACAGTATTTGTCCATTCAAGCTCTCTTGTGTAGTCCGAATATCACAGTTTGACTTTTTTTTTTTTTGCTAAAAAGTGTCTATAAAATGATGGCCTGCATTTTTTGCATTTGTTCAATTTTGTTGAAGAATACATTTACCTGTACATTCTTTGCAGGTTGCCAGGTTTTTCGATCTCAAACGTCAAATTTAGGCACAAATTACGCAACATTCATGAAAAAAGGCCAAATTGGGAATGATGCATTTAGGGCAGCGCATAGCCCGTGAGATTTGTTAAGAAATAACGTTGGTAATCAATTTATAACACTTTGAGAAACCTCTGCTGGGTGCAACTGGGAGAAAATTTGGAGTGCGTGGTGTTTACGCGGAGCCAGAGTTTTTCACCGTTGAAATAGCTTCCACGACGGCTACTTTTCCGACTGAAAATCCCGCCGAAAATAGGTTTTTATAATGAGTTTTTTGTATAGTCAGTGAAGAAGGCAAAAAACGGCCGACAAAGCCGTTTGCGGCCTTTTCGCAATTTTCCCGGCCAAACGATTAAAAAACGGCAATTGGGTGTTTGGGGCCAGAAAAAAGGCAAATGGGCAACCTTACATTCTTGAATATGCATAATTTATCACATCACTGCCTTCTGAGAGAAATGCATAAGCCCAAATACAGATATGAATGTAAGCTAATTCAATAATTACTCCCACTGGCTAGTGTTCCTTTGGGAACCCCCCACCAAAATATGAAAATACAGAAATTTAATTAAAATTGATATCAAGTGATCCCTTACCGATACCTTTGCTTTGTAGACCGCGAAAATCAGAAAAATAATGATGTTGAAGGCAGAATTTTCTGAAATTCAGTGAATTTGATGGGCTCCATTCCCAACGCATTGGAGGATTTCTAGTTGGTACCCCAGGATACCATTTATGTCATCATTTGCTTATTCCTTAGCTGCTAAACACAGATTTGACTGATTTTACTAAAATTGTTCTCATTTTTTTTGATCACTCGACAGGACGTCTTCATTTTGGATGTGGGTACTGAGGTTTTTGTATGGGTCGGCTCAGGAGCAGATGCAGAGGAGAAGAGAAATGGCATCCCATATGCAGAAGTAAGTAGTGAAACAACATGATTTTGAAAATGCACCAAAGAGTAATGGTCAGACCATTAAAGGTCAGTTTGGTCTGTAGACCCGTTTTGTTCTGAGAATAAGACATCGCTTTGTCCTCCATTACTGGGGGGGCTTCCAAGAGTATAACATAGTATCTTTATCTATGCATTTCTTTGGTTAACCCTAAAAGGACTGGGGGGGGGCATGATGGCCCCCCTCCCTTCGACGTTTCGCGCAATTATTTTGAAACGCACAATGGTAATACCGCGCAATTCTATGACTTTTTTCTCTGAAGTCTTGCGCAACTTTTGAAACCAAGTTCGAGACAAACGGGTACAGCAGCGCGACGCCACATGACTTTTCGTGAGACAATGTCATGCCAAAAATAGCCGAAAAATGGCTCATTTATGTGATTTGTGTACAAAGTCAATGGAGTTTGTCTGATATCTTGAAATTCATAAACAGGTCATTATTTTCTATAATAATTGACCTTCATAATTAATTTTCAGCTTATTTTGGTTTCTAAATGGTCTGCAATAAATTTCATGTAAAAAAACAAAAAAAGTTCCAAAAACAGAGAAATACATAAGAAATTCGAAAAACAAAGAAATACTTAATGACAAAATTTACTTTTGCAATTTTAAATGATGAAAACTAATTAAGAAGGTCTCAAAGATCACTTCTGCAAAAAATTACAATATTTCAAGTGAAATTGAGTGTTTTATATGCAAATCATGTTTTTTTCATGCATAAATGTGAATAATTAATTCATATTAATTAGAGATTGATTTTTTCCCCCCAAATTACTCTACAGACTTAGAGTTTACGTTCAAAGGAACCTGCATGCCAAATTTCAGCGCGGTCCCACGCTCCACAGCCGAGATCAGAAGGGTGGCCATCATGCCCCCCCCCCCCCAGTCCTAAACACCTACGAAATAGCCCAGTCCTTTTAGGGTTAAGGAACAGCTGTAATCCTGGATTACATGTATCTTTTGTTGTGATCTAGAATCCCCCCCCCCCAGCTATGACGCATGTCACATTCTGAAAACTGAACAGTTTTATTGAGAAACATTAACCATTATCCAGCATATTTACAACCAAAATGCTTTAGTTTGCAGAAGCGGTGTCATTTTGCTTTTAGAATGGTGCGAAATACAATCATGTTTTATTTATGCACTAAACTCTTTGTAATTTTAGAAGAAATTTCATAGTATTAAATGGTCATTCTTTATGGGACAACGTCTGCCTTGGCAAGATAGGTGCCTTATATGAAGTCAATAAAACATTATTTTTCTGGTGAATATCGTATATCCCAGATGCTGGGAGGTGGTATTATTTCTGCTATTTTTCATTACTCAATACGTAGTTGACGTAAAACTTAGACAAATCGCCGTTGGTTAGCTGACTAGGTCCTTGCACTGTATACGCCATATATTTTGTGTCCATATATTTTTGCGATTTTGCTTCAAGGCTGGGAATTCGTGAGAGTATATTTTTGCAATTTTATTGCACTTGCATTCACTTTGTACAGAAATATCAGGAAGTGAAAATGTTTTCAGTAAGTCGTGAAATCCACAAAAATAAAACTGCCGCAAAATATTCAGCGTGTACAGTAATACTTTATTTGTTACGAGGTGTGACAAAATAGAAACGAGACTGTGACGGCCACGCCCATGACGCAAATGTTAATCAACCCATCCCCCATGTCACTGTGTTGCCAAACATCTCATTAACAGTCTGTTATAATATTGTTCATCTATCTCACTCTGTGCCCCTTCCTTGGGCTGTTTAGTGACACGCCCCTGCCTCGCCCTGTCATGGTAAGAGAAGTGTAGCGGGGAATCAATCTGAAGTTCCTGGGTTAGTTGGGCAGGTTCTCAGGTGGTATCTCGAGCTTCTCCAGGAGAAAATCCCGCCCGCAACATTACATTTTCTCGATAAGCCCCCAGGAGAAGCTCGAGACACTCGGTTGGGCGCCCTCCCAACTGAACCAGGAGCCAGATTTATTCCCCGCTCCCTATTTGTGCAACCTCGAGTCTCGTAATGGAGCGTAGTTGGGGCGTGCCACTTAACAGCCCGAGGAAGGGGCATAGAGTGAGAAAGGTGAAAAATATTATATCAGAAGGCTGATGAGATGTTGGGCAACACAGTGACGTGGGCGGTGGGTTGATTGACATTGCATCATGGGCGTGGTTGTCACAGTCTTGTTTCTTTGTTGTCACACCTCATATATTTTTTTATTTCCTTTGAATGTCAACTCTAAATTCTTGGTTTCTTTGCATCTTGATCATTCCAGCAATATCTGAGGAAGACAAGGCACAGATTGGCCGGAGTCACGTGTCTGAGGCAAGGGCAGAGATGCAGGGCATTTGAATCATGTCTATCTTAGACGAGGAAGCTTCAGCACTACCATGAATCATCCTAGATAGCCTGGGAAAATTTCCACATGAATTAATCTTCACCGTTCAAGCAGGATGAAGGCCTTACCTAAATAAGAAATCATGAAACTTTTATTTATTTTTATTTTTTTGTAGTTATCGCATCCATTCTGTAGTGCTAGTGACCACAAATATAAGTCTGTTTGAGTCAGAGAGTTAACCCTTATAGTAAGTATGTCTTGGTCAAAACAAGAATTAACGTAACAGATATATTGTGGGGATCATTAGATGGAACTGATTCAGTTCTGTATGAGGTCTATTAAAACTAACGTAATAATCATGTGTATCACACTTTTCATGTGCTTAGAGGACATCTTGTACAAAAATAAAAGTAAAAAAATACCAGGCTTCTGAATCCGTGCAGAATATAACGAGAAATAAAAAGTTACTACTTCTAATCGAGGAAACCGCTCATAATATGCTGATTCATAAGTGTCTTAATTCAAAATTTGCAATGAATGCGTGATGTACATGCCATTAAATCTATAAAAGGTCATTATAACATTGCGTGTACACAGACACTGTACAGATCAGACTGTTTTCATTCCAATATTGAAACATTTTCCCTGTTGTATATTCCAGTTAAAAAAAATAAAAAGAGAAAAAGTATACTATAAAGAAAAAATATTTGTAATGATGATAATTTTAAGGAAGTAAAGGACCATATTTGTTTTGAGTTTGTGTTTTTATTATTATTTTGTGATGTATCAACATATAAAGTGATAATTAGCAATTGGCACTCTAATAAGTCCTATATATTAAATCTGGTTTTAGATATTTAATTTACAACAAATGGTGAATATTTTATTTGTTTTGATTGGAGAATGAATTATGTACATATTTATATATTTGCATGCATTTGTTGGATTGTCTATTATTGCAACTTTACAAAAAAACCTTTTTTTCTTACTTTTTTTGTATTAAACTTACATTCTTTTCATTTTCAATCTGTTTCATATTGATAGCATCAGCAACCCATTATCTAATGAATTTGAAGAAACACATCTTGCATTGTGAATACATTTGAAAAGCCAAGTTTTAAATTGTCTTGCAAATGTACAGGGTCAGAAAATAGTTCTCTTATCATGTTTTTTTTTTCATTCATAAAGTTTTTAGGGGATTTGTTTGCTCTGTACACTGTATGTATTGATCACAAAAAAGAGACAATTTTGCATTCGTGGCTCTTGAACATAAAACAAAAGAATGAGAAAAATATACTATACATATATATATATATACAGGGGTTGTGGTAGATTTGGTACCCTACCCCCCCCCCCTAAAAAAAAAAAGAAAAAGAAAAATCCCCATTCTTACAATCACCATTTGTTTTGAAGAAGTCTTCATACATAATACAATTTTTCACAAACCAGCTGATAATACTAGCATAGGCTCCACACTGACCATTACAGGGGTGATCTTACTAATGTTTTCGTCTTTAAGTAAGTTTGGAAAACCAGCGAGTATTTGCAAGGAGTATTAATGTCTGCTGAAGAGTCCTGAATACATCCCAAATTCCAAGATCATGTAGTGACTAAGTGAGATATATCAGATATTTTAGATATTAAAACTTACATTTTATGTTAATATATTTAGAGTGTACAACACGTTTTGAAGAATTTCTGTCATCAATAATCATGAGGAAAAAAGTCACAATTATGTGCCAGGTAATGAAACAATAATTTAGACCACCATGAAATTTGCATTTGTCTAATAATCATGCAGACATCTTGTTGAAAGTAATACTTGTATATGTCTTTCAGTCAAATTTTCCATGAATTGATTGATATAAGTCGTGAGATTATACATTCTAAAAAGTATTTGAATTATATATCATGGGTTATTGCAAGGTACAGAACAAAGATCATGTACATGTAAAAAAGTGAAACTTTGGGATACTAAATGTGGTGTTTTAGTGATTGATCAGATATAAATCATGTAAAAAGTGAAAAAGTGCTTTTCAGTTATTTTCATGTAATTGTTGCTCAGTAATAATATAAAAAATGTATAGCCCACATGCCTTATTCATTCATATTGAAGTAAGGAAAAATATAATCATTTTTGTTGTTGTTTTTTAAAGGGGAACACAGTGCTATGCAAATGTGGTGTTAGTGTGTAAAATTTGAGAAATATTACACACACATGAGAATGCGAGTTTCTCTCATATAATCACGAAATAAGAGACTGCAGCTTGAATAAATTAAATTTGGGTATCGATTAAATCTTTAAATAAAATGAATTTCAAAGAAGCAAGGGCTTATTACAGTACATTGCATTGTGTTTTCATC
Organism: Eucidaris tribuloides; assembly: GCA_001188425.1. NCBI lineage: Eukaryota > Metazoa > Echinodermata > Echinoidea > Cidaroida > Cidaridae > Eucidaris > Eucidaris tribuloides. The sequence goes on from JZLH01S0098451.1 coordinate 33,762, forward strand.
AGATGGCTATCATGAATATGTCTCCTTTTTCTCCTCCTTCATCTCCATTTGAAAAGCCAAAGTGGAATTTGCTATTTCGTTTCAATTTCTTGGGGAAAAGTATTTAATGGAAACCTGTAATTAGATTCCCCGTCTACGTGGGGGCAGGTATGTATTCTTCTAATTAACTTGCTGTGCTAAGCGAACGTATGATGGCAGCACGATATGAAAGCTGCGTAGATGACTCTGCTATCACAGGTTGTGGTAATTACGATGTACATCAATTTATCACATAAAGCATCAGCCTGTGTTCTGAATGACATGGTGTAGGCAAATGTGGCCTGGTATTTTATAATGTGTTTATTTGTATGATTAAATGGCTTATTAAATAAGCTGTTTCGTACATGTAATAATTACAATTGTAGACAAAATTGTATTTCAGTATCAAGTCATCAGTCACATGCTGCAGATAAATAAGATTATGTTCCAATGATATCATCTGCAGTTT
>JZLH01S0098451.1:60482-72386 GCA_001188425.1 Eucidaris tribuloides
CTCTGTGCAGTATCAGTAATGCTTCAATTCTCAGAGATATCATGCTATCCTTGATCTCTTCAAGATCTTCAACAGTGCGACACTCTACGCGATTTTGCAACGTCTTTATTGGTAACAGTTTCTTCGGGATTACTGGTTGCTGGAAGCGAAGTCTCATCGCGCGATGCAGCAGGTCGTAGCCATTTTCGGGACTCTCTCCACCGGGATCATTTTTGAGAATTATTGCAAACAATGCCATTAGTTCCAGACCAATGATGATATCAGTCTTCGGGATAAATGGTTCCAGCATGGTGAGAAAGCCACGTGTTGTGGACAACGGTCGAGAGCGATCGCGAAGAATACCGTACAGCAATGGTGTGACACCTTCAGCGTTTGACTGGTAAACAGCACCTTTACCAAATAGCAACTTGACGATATGACTTTGGGCGGGAAAATTGTCAACAACCCCACCGGCAAACAAGTGATGAAGTGCGGTGCTTCCAATTCCGTTTTATAAAGTGTCGGGAAACAAAGTAAAGATTGAACGAATAATAACTCCATTATTATTGGAAAGTCCGAGCAAGGGCGCACGCAGGTATACGCGTACATAGCCATTGGAGTCGGGGGCCAAAGGGGACCGCGGGTCCTAAGAAAGATAAATAAATATGTGAAAATTGGAAATTGTTGAATAGGTCAACTGAAATATGAGTTCTTTGTATTCCATGAAATGGAGATATTTAAGAAAAACAGTATTTCTTAGCAGAAACCATTTTTTGTTGTGGGAATGGGAATAAGAAGATATTAATCTGTCATCAAACATCACCCAAAACATCATTAACAATCGTTCAATGAACGTTTCTAGCAGTCAGTGGATAAATGGGTGAATGGATAAATGAATGAATGAATGAATGAATGAATGAATGAATGAATGTATGTATGAATCAATCAATCAATCAATCAATCAATCAATCAATCAATCAATCAATCAACCAACCAACAAATCAATCGCTCAATCGTTCAATCGTTCATTCATTCAACCAATCAGTAAATCAATCAAGTCATCAATCACTGTAATCCATCGAGAATACAAGTACATGAGGATGGATGTCTGTCCATGGGTAATAACCTTTAGTCCTTGTCATTCAAATGGCAAATATAAAAGAAGATGTGGATGATGATGATCATGATGATGATGACGACGACGACGGCAATGGTAGTGGTGATGATATTGATGATGGTGATCATTTGATGAAGATGACGAAAATGATGATGATGCTGATGGTGATGACGATGATGATGAAGGTGATGATGACGACGACGACGATGATGGTGCAAATAATGAAGCTAATGATGGTGTGATGATGGTGGTGATGAAGGTGGTGATTATGATCGTGATAGTGGTGGTGGTGATGATGATGATGAGGAGGAGGAGAGGAGGAGGAGGGTGATGCAAATGATGTTAATAATGATGTGATGGTGGGTGATGGTGGGGCTGGTGATGATAATGTTGATGGTAAAAATGGTAATGGAGATGTTAATGATGATGATGATGGAGTACATGTATTACAGTTTACATACATTTCTTAAACAGAGCTTTGAATAGAAATTAAACTCATAAACATAAGTTTTATCTATAAACCAAAGAATTGTGTTTATTTCTGAGCAGTTAAAACTCGCTTGAGTTTCCCAAAAGTAGAAGTTTGGATTCTGTCTAACATGTATGATAAAAAGATAACACTCATCGTTCAAATGGGCAAGGTGTGACAAACAAAGTATTAACTCGAACTCACATTCAAACACAATATTTCCAACTTCTTTCATTCCAGCTTATATCTTCTCTTTTAAAAGGGCCCTGAGAAGACTGAAAAGAATTTCAATATTTTTACGTGTAATCCTTGTAACTATGGTGTTGCAGAATATGATGAGAAAATAATTTTATGCGTTTGATGAAAATCGAAAACAGTTTGTTTCTTGATGATTTAGGCGAAGTGATTTTTTTGATTAAAATTTTATCACAATAAGTACATGTATATATACAGTACTCTTTGTACAATATGTACAGTACATATACCAACAGTTATACATAGAAAACTGTCTGGTGATACAAGTTCTAAGAAACTACAACTTTTATATTATTACAGTATATAAGTCAAGACTGTACATCCAATAGACTTTCTACACTAATGGACACAGTCTGTCATTAACAAAGATGAGTTACCCATCGTAACTGAATACATTTAACTTTTAAGTTGACACTTGTTTTCACTTACAAGAAGGTTACTGGTAATTTACATTAAAAAGCATCTGACTATAACGCTAAACACCCACTTACATTTGATCATTTTGATCACTACAGAACAATAATTCCAATCTCTTTCCATATACTGGCTTGGATGGGCTGCACGTACCACTTTTCTATTGTAAAGGGGTCATTTTAGGCAGTTAGGCCCCGCCTCTCGGGTGAAATTCATCCGAGAAATGCGGAAACATATTAATTATGGGTTATGAATAGGGTTTGAAATGGAAGTGACATTATTATTAGCAAACATTGATAAAGCGATGTAATGATTATAATACATTTCATCCATTCTTTTATCCAGTCTTTTATTTCATTTGAAAATCACAGACCTCTTATCATCAGCATCAATTTCATGTGTACGTAATAAATCGGAAAAAAAACAAAGGTTGTTCCCTATGAGGTTTGACCCCAGGGTGGCAGGTGGAAGTTAATGTAACAACCTTCAGTTTAACCATGGACCCTACGTAGTAGGGTTCATGGTTTAACTGACTGCCTGTTTGGTTGTCCGCTATCACCCACTCCACGTTTTGAATGAAGAGTACCGAGGAAGGAGATTCCCATCTGGAAGCCTTTAATCAACAGTGGGTTGGATGTTGGAGGACAACAAATCTTTCCCTTCTCAATGCTTACTCGAATTCTGATTCATTTAAAGGGGCACTTTACAAGTTCATCATCATGTTCATGTTATCTCCACAGAAATTTACAGGTAGATACTGATTGTACTAGATGCCTTGGGTCTTCATATAACTCAACGGATTTAATCTTACTACAGCTCAATATCACAAAACACCACTATGGGCATTGTTTAATCTGCTTGTAATCTTTATTTCAGTTTTGGGTTTTATTTAAACAGGGGGAAATTCGACTATTTCGTTCTTTCTTTCAAACGTGAATTCCGAGTTACTCCATTTCTAGCATAAATAATGATATCCGACTAAAAAACATACCGTGCTAAAGTAGTCCAACATGTCCAATGTGTCTTTAAATGCCTCGATGATTGCATGAAGCAGAGAAATACACTTTAAAATAAACAGGCGAACAATTATAGTCTCATTACAGTACGAGCAAGTAAGAATTCAGACTGTAGGAGATATCAATGGAAACAGATCTATCTTTTTAGAATATTTGATGACGACACAAGCTGAAGCTATCAGACTAGATGGAGTTGAACTTCTAAAGTGAAACTGCAATACAGGTTTCATAATCGATGTAAATGAAGTTAAATTGAAGATTGACTCAAAACAGATTCTTTTCTGTACACTGTACAGTACACAGTTACAATAAAAGTATTTAGCGTAAAATATATTAGGCAATTAACAACAACCGTTATGACAAATCAATAACATTAATCGATAAAATGGTGTACCAAAATGGTGGCATACAGATGAAAACAAAATGAGTAAAAGCAACGAAATAAATAATTATTTTTTGGGCAAAACTTGTTTGGGACTCTGCCAAATTTTTTAGTCGGAGTCTGAGTCCCGACTATGTGAGTCCAAGTCTGAGTCTGAGTCTGAGTCCGAGAAAATTAGGATTCGAGTCAGACTCAAATGGTACCCTAGGGTACCAACTAGAAATCTGCCATTTTGTTGATTTATTTTATTTTAGCACTGTACTCTGGGTTACAAAATTATGTGTGATAAGTGTGAAAGTAACAAGTTTAGCTTCATTTTTACCCCACTTTTCATAAGTTTATGGCTCTTTGTTGTGCACTTGCACAGCCTCTGATTTCAGTGATCATAACCGAAGAAAATTCAATTTGGACACAAGAGGACGCTGCACAACGCGGTACATCGGGGTACAACGGTACCCCCGGGGTAGCGCGTGGTGCATCTCATGTCTGAGTCCCGTGGTTAGAGTTCTGAAAGACTGATATTAAAGCCACAGGCTAACAATGACCACAGTTAAAACAAATGTGAGCTACATAATCCTAAGTGTTTTTGATAAGGTCTGAAAATGAAGCCCTGACAAAAAATGTACTTCAAAGGAATCATTAAGTGCTTTAAAAGAGTTTCTACAATATCCAGTGTGACGATCTCGTCTATTTCCTCCCAAAGACTACTGTGTTAGGACTGACTGTTTTATACTTTACTCAGGGTGAGTGACAAATCAGGAGGGAATGTTTACTGATGCCTACCATGCCAGTGGCAGCCTAACTTTCCAAACTTTTGTATGATAGGATGTTTATTTGTCGATTTAAGCACTATTATGTAGCTCAGATGTCAATGTTGCGCAGGTTTTTGTTTATTATAGTCCCTTAATATTAGCTTGTGTCTTTAATCTTAACAAACTCAAGACAATATTTTTAGTCTCAGTCGATATACATTCTGGACAAAGCAAATCTTGGCATGTGTATCATCTCAATTGGTTCTTTGGTATTTTGGGGATATACTAGTATCCAGTCCCGCTACTTTCCCTGTACAGAGTGTTCCACGTCCCATATGTACAAAAAGCTTAATTTCATATATTGTACTACTTGCCTATACCTCAATGAACTGGAAGTAGTACTTAGGAAGATGTCTGTACTCTATTCCATGTCTACGTACGGCCCTAGCTGATAGCTCTCTCAAATTAAAGCATGGCTGTACCAGTGGTCCTAATAAGGCATCCAGTCCAGTATCCTTGTTACTCCAAAACCCGTATCTCGGAACCTCAGGCTCTACAGATCTCAACCAGTCCTCGTAAGTGGTGTTAACGTGACATCCAAATGCGATGAGCATTGTTATGACGATTTTGATAGTTTCCAACTGATAATTGTTAGGCCTATTTCGAGGTGGCCATGCACGGGGATTTGGGAACCTTGCTTGAAACATTACGTTGTGTAAGAGCGATTCTCCTTTTTCATTTCTGTACCCGACAGGGTCTTCAAACCTGAACAAACGACGAAGTATGGCGGCGAACTTTGGGAGTGTCATCTCAGGCGATAGTCTGTCAATCAGAAAATCAGTGTCACATAGGATGAGCTGTAAAACCCGAGTTTTAGACACATGGTATGTGGGCTGGACTTGATCCCTCAAAATATTGACTATGGTAGCTGTTGTTTGACATGCTTCATCAAGATCATCATCTGGATAAATCATAGCAATCAGTTTCAAAATATCAGCCAGATTATTTTCAATGCTGTGCAGACATCCGTAGGTCATCAAATCAGAATTTTGTGTGAAAAGAAGTTCCTTCCAGGCATGCAGAAGATTGTTTACCGCTTGAAAGGGAAATCTAAATCCATCATGTTTAGCTTGCCACAGACCACGACGGATGGCACCGAGTGCATAAGAAACTGTAGTTGATGAGTTCACAGATGATGTCAAACAAAGACTAATAGCACTGGTCAGGTAATCTAGTATTTCTGAATGGTGATAAACGTTCTTGAGGTATTCATCGCAATAAGCAGAATGGGTATTCTCAAACAACGCCCGTCTCCTAAAATCATCACCCTTGTCATCAAGAATCCTATCAAGTATTAGTATTACTTCTATTCTGAGAGATACCTTGTTATCTTTGATCTCTTCGAGATCTTCAACAGTGCGACACTCCACGCGATTTCCCAACGTCTTTGTGGCTGATAGTTTCTTTGGGAGCACTGGATCCTTGAAGCGAAGTTCCATCGCGCGATGTAACATGGTGTAGCCATTGTATAATATATGCATTTTGGAATTTCTGTAGAGGATTTCCATTGATCCCACAAGTTCCAGATCATTGATGATATCATTCTTCGGGATAAATGATTCCAACAATCGCAGCACGGAGTAAAGTTGTGTGAATGGTATCCTGTTGCGATGAAGAAGAATACCATACATTAACGGTAGGACACCTTTAGCGTTTGACTTGTAAACAGCACCCTTACCAAATAGCAACCTGATCAACCTGGCGATAAGTTCGCCTCGTTTTGATTGAATCCTATAAACATTTCCCAACACGTAATGGAGTGCGGTGTTTCCAGATTCAGTGCACACAATGTTTGGATCAGCGTTCCTTTTCAAAAGAACATCGACCGAAGCTGGTGATAGAGCCTTACATGCATACATAAGTGGTGTCATGCCGTGAGGAGGATATGTTGTGTTAACATGACGTTGATTATCGCCCCGGTTATCGCCACGATCAAAATACTTCTCCAAATTTTCAGCTGTAATTCCGGTACAGATAATATCTTTGAATTCTTCCATGGTAATCTGTTAATGGTCAGTTGATTCTCTCGAAATACAGACGTGCATATGTTGTAAACACCGATCGTTGTTCAGTTATAATATCGAGAGCAGTGGGTTCTTTACACACAGGAATGTATGATGTCGCACTCAAAAGTGTATATTTTCACAGCGTTAACTGATATTGTATAGGCCTATTCAAATGCATTGAAGCGCTGATTTCGTTTTTATTCAGTTGGCACAGCAAGTGGCGTAAACACATCTGTTTGAACCGAGTGAAAATTCAGATTTTTTTGTTTGTTTCTAGAATCAAACTCAAAATAATTCAATCTTTCATATATATATATATTTCGGTCTAAAGCATGATGTTATGAAACGTATGGTATATTGCTTGATTTTTTTTGTATTTAGCGTAATAGGATGGATGTTACTCAAATCGTGGTAAGCTCGAATCGATGGGGAACAAAAATGCTTATTCTCATATCACATGTATTCCGTCTAAAACCTGCATTATTAACACCGAATCAACAACAGATATGGGCTTTGCCTTATGCAAACTATGAAAGGTGACCAGGGGGGTGTTTCATAAAGCTGTTCGTAAGTTACGACTTTACGCACGACTGGTGATACCTTCTTGTGCTACATGTAAGTGCATGAGAAACTGACTAGCACCGAAGAAAGTATCACCAGTCGTTCGTAAAGTTTACGAACAGCTTTATGAAACACCCCTATGTATAGTTTTGGTGACATTTACACCCTGGCCATGTTAGGTACGTGGGTCGGAGGGCATGCTCCAGCTGCATCTTTTTGACCAAAAAAGTCATGAAAATTACATTTCTCAAATTCTGATTTTTGTTCCTGAGATGTCTTCATTGTGCATAAAACTGTAATATTTTTAAAGTGCAATGTTTTATTTTCATTCAAAAGATTCTCATTAAATGTCAATTTCAGGTGTTTTTTGGTAATATTTCACAGGTCAACTGTTATTGTGTTCTTAAACGGTCCCTGCAACCCAAATGCATGATGACTTCTCTTGATGCCTATTGGTCTGTGCATCACCAAATCACTAATTAATTCATGAAAGTATGCACCATATATTTTGAATATTTTTAAAAAACATTTTTCCATCCTGTTAAGCCCAATTTCTAAAAAGATATTCTTCCAAGTCATATTTATTCATATCCCAGTTGTGATGTCATCATCTTGTAACACACGAGGTAAACAATAGACAGAGTTATATGCCTTTATAATCTTTGCTATTGCTATATAATATGGTCCACAAGAAAGATAAAGAATATTTGAAACCTTGCAAATCTGTATTCCATAAAGTGGAGATGGCTTAATTAAGTAATTTAACATTTCTTGAGGGAAAGCCATTTTTTGTGGTAATGAGAATAAGAAGGTATTTTTTCCTTTACAACCACCACCTAAACGTATCAATTTAACAATCGTTGAAAGAATGAATGAATGAATCAATCAATCAATGTTTCATTTTTTCATTCACTCAATCGATCGTACAATCAATCATCATTCACTCACTCACTCATCCACTCACTCACTCAATCAATCGTTCGATCGATCAATCAATCAATCAATCAATCAATCAATCAATCAATCAATCAATCAATCCAATCAATCAATCAAGTTATATCAATCTCTGTAACCCATCGAGAAAACAAGTATAATGGGGCTTGATGTTTGTACAAGGGTAATAACTTGTCATAGTCCTTGATGATAATGATGACGACGATGATGATGGGGATGATGTTGATGATGATGGTGAGGGTTATGATGATGATGGAGATGGTGGTGATGATAATGGTGGTGGTAACGATGATCATAGTGTTGATTGTGAAATTGGTAATGGTAATGATAAATAATGGTAATGTTAATGATGAAGTATGTTACAGATTACACAAGTTTCTTAAATAAAGCTTTATAAGAACTATGAACACGCGTGTTATAATATATTTAAAGCAAGAGTTTACTTTATTTATGCACTGTCAAAACCCGCTTGAATGTCCCAAAGGCAGATGTTTGGAGTACAAATAAGTCAACAACCTACATAATATGCAAAGCTAACACCCATGATTTAAAGCAAGATGTGACAAACAAGGTATTAACTCGAGCTCACCGTCGAACACAAGATTTCAACCCCTTCCATGCCCGCTCATCTTTGCTTTCAAAACGGGCCTGTAGAAAGCTGAAAAGAATTTCGATATTTTTGCGTGTATTCCTTTGATAAATTGTGACAGAATATGATCACATATTATTATATGCATTTCCAACAAAATCGAAAGATGATTAAAGTATATTTCCTTATGATTTTTTTTTATCAAAATGCTAGTATAATTAAAGATATACGCAGTACCGTGTTTGTATCTGTACCAAGAGGTATACGTGGAAATGTTGTAGTGATACCAGTTATAACAAACGACTCCTATTATATTATTGCAGTATTCAAGTCCATACACACCCAGCAAATTTTCTACTGTGATGGATATTATATGTCAACCCTGCTAACAATAATACGTTTTTAAAACGTTTTAAAAACGTACCAGTTACGTTTTCTGGACGTTTCCAAGTTACGTTTTAAAAACGTAAAAATGTGGACCCTTTTGGACGTTTTTAAAACGTAATTTGAAAACGTTCTTAGAACGTTTTAAAAACGTCCTTAGAACGTAAAAGACGGTTGTAGAACCAATTGTAAATTTAACCAAGACCTGGAGAAAACGTAAAACGTTTTAAAAACGTTTAAAAAACGTTTTACGGACGTTTTTAAAACGTTTTGTGGACGTTTCGAAAACGAACTCGGCATGCAAAAGTGTAAAAATAAAGGAACATTTTTGAAATCTAGAGACAAGTGGGTGTACTTTCCATTGTATTCCCTAAACCTACAAGCTATAAGTCCTATCACTAACCTAACCTATCCTAATACCTATCCTATCCTACCCTACCTATACCTCTTCTGTCATACAATAAATTAGCATCTCTATATATATCGCATATTTTTAAAGGTAAGAAAATAGTGGTTATTTTTTATTTTTACAAATAGGGAGTCTCCTATAAAGTGAACTCACTTTCACGGGATGTATATTTTTGCGTACTTTGTTATGCATTTGTCTATTAAGTCTATTAATTATGTTGAAGTTGTCATTATAACTGATTATGCAAATTACCATATGAATATTGATTAGCTAAAGTGCCTCGCTTGCTATGTATTATGTGCGTACGTGTTGCATGCGTCTATTTGCATATATACGTGTTTCCAACTAAGTGGAAATAAAAGTCAAATTACCGATCATCCACCTGCACGCTAGCAAAGGTGACACACTCCACCCATCCATCCACCCCGCCCCCCCCCCACACACACACATAGGCCTACACACAAACACATGTATGTACACACAGAAATGCATTTAATCACACAAAGAACACATTTAAACGCTCACACGATCGGACAGGCACAAACGCACACGTGTACAGATCCACGCACGCACATGTAAACACATGCACACACACATACACACCATGCACACACACACACAGACAAATTCACAAACACATACACACAGCTATCCAGACACACGGACTCGACATACATGACTGGGTCCAGTCACACACACACATAGACACACACACACACACACACACACACACACACACACACACACATACACATACACCTACACACAAACACACACACAAATATACACATACACACACACGCGCGCACGCACGCACATACAACACGTACACTCACTCACATTCATACACATAAACATGCACAGCTTTTTCCAGACACGTGGAAACATGATGCAGTCACGCATAAACGTAAACACGCACACACACACACACCATGACAAAAGTATACACGCGAGGCGCGACAAACGTTAATGAGGTTATGATGTCATACTGCAATTAACATACAACCAATAACAGCCGTTGGATGAAAGCGACTATTGAATATCATTAAGCTGTCACGCGTTGACCCCACTAGCATATAAACACAGGTCAAAATATCAGCAATCAGCGCCCTATCGTTGTGTGTTCACGATATGCATAATGCTAGCGCGCGTTCGACTTACTGGCGCGCGCCCGGCGCGGGCGCGGCCGGGAGCTGCATATCATTTTCTAGCGATCTTTTATCTTCTTCTGGTCTAGAGTTTTGCCAACACAATTAGGTAAATTTGAACTAAAACCGTCGTTTTTGGCGACATTTCCATGTGTAACAAATCTACAGCTTGATTACTATTGACCTGCAAATTTATAATATACAAGATTTTCTTTAAGGATAATCAAAAATGTGATTAAAGTCAACGTTATTGGCCGCGGTTTTGAGTCTAAAGACTTTCCTTTTCTGGTAAAAAATTCCTGTGAAATCCCGTTTTTCCTATTTTTCTGTCTTTTGCCGCTTCATTAAAATGAAAGTGCGATCCGTAAATGTATTGACGATGAGGATTTGTAGTGGGAAGTCTGAGGATTCTAAAAATGTAAAAATCAAGTTGTATTTGTTAGGAGAAGGCTCGCGGAATTGGCAAAAACAATGACAGATACGATTTTCTCGCACTGAGATATCCACGCGTGTCTTTATCATTATGCGTTCGAGTGTGAATGCAAACAATAGACATGTGGCGAGAGAGCACTAGTGCATGACCAGTGCGTATCATAACCTCGTATTTCTCTGCGTAAAAGAGGATCGTCTTCTGTTGTTAAGAAATTGATATGAGCTAGCGCTATGCTACATGTAGCTATAGCTAGCTGCTGAGCGAATTTTAAAAAAAAAAAAAAAAAACCATTGTGCGCGCAGTATACGCATGATAAAACTCGTGCATGTGCAATGTGAGCTGATAACGTAAGATTTCTCATGTGCCAATATTGAAAAATGGAGGAAAGGAACTCAACAGTGTGTGGAAATAACTGTACAAGACAGCAATTATGCCTTACACAGTTTCTTTCAAATGAAGTAGATCTACATCGGATCAAACTAACGTTAGAAGGTTAGTTTCTAATCTTGATTGATGAGGTTATTGGACCCCTAACTAACGTTAGATTTCTCATGTCCCAATATTGAAAAAAAAAAATGAGAAAAGGAACCCAACAGTATGTGGAAATAGCTGTACCTTTGAGTTTCTTTCATATGAAGTAGGCCTACATCGAATCAAACTAGAAGGTTAGTTTCTAATCTTGATGAGGTTATTGGACTATAGGTTAGGGTACAGTGCAGTAGCCAGTAGAGCAATGTGAATTCAATAGGCCTACACTATACAGCCAGGCTTCAAAATCTCGTGTTAATCGACTAGAGAGCTACGAAATAAAAAAGAAATGAAAACTTACCAGTTTGAAATCTGATCTTAATTTTATGCGAAAGCCATAGGTTGGATTAACATGCCCTCCTTTCCCTTACAACAATTTTCTGTTACGGATAAACGACGGGGTACGTACGTTAACTACGTTCACCGGCTGCCAGTCAATAAAATTGAA
>JZLH01S0098473.1:25102-37860 GCA_001188425.1 Eucidaris tribuloides
GGATAGCGATTACTATTACAGTTATGTTCCGGGTTCTTTGATTATTGGTAACTGAACCCGACCCGGCTTGAAACCCGGGTAAATGGCGTAACCCGGCAAATTGAGTTTGATGACCCGGCACGGCTCCCACCGCTACCTCACAGGTACCAATTTGTACTGCTGGGTGGAGAGGGGTATTGCAGATGAAGTGTCTTACCCAAGGACAGAGACGTCATTTGAATTGGGGATCTCTCAGTCAAGAAATCTTTATCTTCTCCACTAAGCCTCAATGCCTCCACAGGCACAAAATTTTAATTCAAAAAGCACATAAGTAACATTAAAACCCAAGTATAATTTGGTCATTCAGACAACTTTCATCAGTCTTTCACAAATTATTCTATTGTCACCCCAGACATTAGAAAACAACATTATAGCCAAGGTATAGTTTGCTAAATGGTAAAAAGAAGAAATTCTTTGCAATTATATTTTATAGATACACCCATATGATCTATCAATGCCCTGAAAATTGCTCACTCTGAAACCCTCCCATTTTTTTTTGGAAATTACTCAAAATGTAAAATATTGGTGGAAGGGCCACCATTTCCCACTGCTACATGCTCTCCTTTAATTGACACATTGTCAGAAGGTTTGATGTCGTATTCTGATGTCTTGGGTGACAATAGAATATTAGCGAAAGATTGACCAAAATTTTGTCTGATCGACCAAAACTATACCTGTGCTTTAAACCTTCTAAATTATCAGGGAGTAGAAATCACTACATACATTTGCTATGGCAAAGAGATTGGGGGCCCATGACTATTTCATTTGACCAATTTCTTTAAAAAATGGAAGTGATTTAGGGCATGTGATTTTGGAAACATTAAGGTTATATACGAAAAGATCTAAAACACACAATAAGAGAAAAATTCCATTTTTTACCTCCCCCCCCCCCCAAAGTGCCTTTATTTATGATATTAGTGATGACGGAGAATTGGTGATGATTAAATTACCTGCAGTATGTGACTGGTTCCCTGTTCCCCAGCAGTTCATCCTGGCATATAGGGCAGACATCATCCTCCGTGATCTCCCTCTGTTCTATAGCCTGCCGTCCGTCGGTGTGGGTGTACGACCCGGCAGCGTTTGCTGCGTTCTTCGCGATACGTGCTGCGGCGGCCCTTCTGCGGGGATCCTCCCGGTGGGTCAGACCTCGCAGCACCTCGTTGATTTCTCGTTCGACTAAACCTCGCTGGAAGGACACTGAGATGGAGCATTAAGTACAATAATACCAAGTGCAATTGTATGATGTAAGCCTAAAATAGTCTCAGAAACTTCATGAGGCATGTCTTATTATCAGTGCATTCATCTTGCCATGTGTCCATTCAGGGACTTACGTTATGTTAAAGACCTAAGAATAAAAGCTAGTATAAGTTGACAGCCCATTAGATGACAACATGAAAGTGACACATAACAATCCTTAAATGTACGTCTGTAGTATCCAGCAAAGTTAGCTAAGATTTATACACTTTGATTATAGTATTCTGTGGAGGTTTTTTGGTTAGCTACTACTTACCTGCGACTCCAGGGTCTGAAAGTCTGAATAAACTTTACTTCGCACATGAAAAGAAAAAAAAAGAAGTAAATCTCTTGTAGCTCCACAGTGAAGTAAATAAACAGGGTAGCCCTGCAAAAACGTGGAACCCGATACTATCACTTTCATGAGACCAAATTTAATCATACAGGCACATGGTGAATCTTTTTAGAAGAAAAATCATAAAATTGCCCAGCTACTTTATTTTGTTTTAGAGTTAATTTCATGATCAGCAATGTCAGGCTTCATTTTATCCACAGATTTAGCTAACCAAATAACCTTGACCTTGGGTTACAAAAAGACCAAATGACTTTGACCTTGGGTTACAAAAGAGACTCTGAAACAAATTCTGCTTGACCAACCTATGCAAAATTGATATCATTTTCTTTGAAAAGATTCCTTCTTCACTCACACAAGTGGATTTGCCCTCACAAAATTTGAAGTATGGAGTTCACCCCCCCCCCCCTGGTCATCCTAATTATAACCAAACACAAGCATATTACATTTTTTTTAAATTGCTAATGATTTTCTCCCCCCTATCCCTCCTCAAATCAGTGTCTGTTTAATTGGCAAAAATCAAAACAAGAGGAGGTTTTGAAACTTAATTAAAGCATTTCACTTACAGGCGTTGTTCCGATCCAGTCTAAATTTCTTCAAAAGAACCCTATTGGGGAAAACACATAAAACAATTAGCTGTGTGAGAAACATACAGCCATTTGTAAATTTTATGTCAAAATCAGTCTATTTAAAGAATTCTCAATTGGTATTTCGTTGGTTGTCTGGCAGAAGGGCCTTATACTAACTTGTCATAACTTGAAAATCATTGGCTTTTTTCACATGAAATCAAAGTAATGCAATATTTTTAGATCCTTCTGTCAGTCTGTTACAGCAATATTTCTCAAACTAGAGAAAATCTGTTGTTAAGGCCCTTCTGCTGGAAACATATGCTAGGGCCCTTCTGCCAGACAACCAACAATTTCACGTTTTTCAACCTTAACTAATGAAATCAAAGTTGTTTTAAATCAGCAGTAAGATATCCAATTTGTTAAAACTTTCACTGAATTCCAACAAGAATTTGTTACTACCAGTTTCTTACGGCATCAATAATTTCCTGGTTGATTTATCAAGTAATTCTTTCATGCTGTATTTAAGACATGTTTCAACATTTAGATTTAGATAGTAGGCCTACTTACCAGCAGATGTGTTTGCAGAGATCCCTTTCTTTCATGAAGACAGAACAAGTACACTTGTGAGGGTCTCCTAGAAATACCTGGAAGGAAAAAAAGTATTAACAATACTTAGGTAACTATAACAGTGTACAATTATTCAAACTCTACCTCATACTGTAATAAACTCAAGCCACTAACATTCTCTGCAATTCATGAAAGCACCAGCATACAAGAGCAATACGAAAGAAATGACCAGTGCCCCATATCTGAAAAAGTCACATTTCTTGGTATTCGCAATATGGTGCTTATATGGGGTCCAGTGGATAGACCAATTTCCAACTTCTGGGTCGATATCAGTTCTGCTGCAGAGTTGTTGCATGGCCATATCACCCACTTTTATGTCTTTCAGCCACGGGTATTTCTCCAAATTTTTAAGTTTGGCAGTATGTGAATAGCATTTTGACGCAAAAGCAGAGAAAGAATTTAAACAAAAACGTTTTACATATTGCAAGGAAATATGCAGCATGTATTGTTCACATTTAGATGTACAGTAGCTAGGCATGCCAAGTCCTGGTATTTCCCACTTCCATCTTCATGATATCTACAATTTTCCATGAGGCATTGCAAAATTTGGCCTGTCTGCCGATTGATGGCGCACTGTACATGTACAGTGAATAATCAGAATTGATTGTAAATTTGTTAGTACCACAGTCAGGCATTATAATCAATCTTACAACGGATAGCAAGTGTAAAATTGATTGTAACTCTTTTATATGGGGCCCTGATTATTTACCCTTACACTTTTGAGTATCTACTACATTTCAAATATTACATAATGAAATAAATATCCATATTTTGGTCTAACATTAGCACCAGATGGAACACTAAGATTAACATTAGATAAAATTAATTGAGTTTAATTACAATATATTCATGTTCTGGTCTATGATTCAATTTTAGATTTAACAGTTACAAATTTCTATTCAAATATTTTTGAACAACAATGCACATTAAAACATGTGACATTATATCACACTTATTGTTCAGAATATTTCAACCATTACATCAAAATTTTTGAGAACTGTATCTCTTTGTTCAGTATTATACATCATTTATCAGAATTAATCATCTTCATATCAATCAGGAATCACTAGTAACACTACTCTGCCAATCGATAGTCACTCTACAGAGGATTATCTAAACAATATTCCACTTGCCCAATATCTTTGGCACATGTGGTGGCCATCTTGAAACTAATAATATTTATACTGTAACATGGGCCCAACTCCTTATTTTTGAAAATCCAGATGATAATCTTGTTTTTTTTTTACTTGGCCTAATCAAAATAATAAGGTGGTAAAGTACTGCAAAACAAAGCATTGTAGCCCTAAACATGTATGAATACTAATTAATGCTAATGAATGCATCCAGTAAGTTTGACCGTTATTAATTGTCGGACGCAGCGTAATGTCAAGATTGATAATAGACTTGGAGGGGCAACCATTGTTTGTGAACAATACTCTGGCCCCCGCAACTCACTGTCTAAATTACAAATGTTCCATCCATGGTTATTGTTCCTAATGTCAGAACAAAGATGAAGTGGTAATGTAACTTGGGGGGGGGGGGGGGTAGAATGTCAGGGGGTCTCACTTTCATTTTCTTGCTCTCGCCTTCCTCCTTTAGAAGGAATCCTGTGGGCCCCATCTCACGCAGGATGTAAATGGTCGCGGACTGGGCCTGGTCTTGGCGCCATGAAACTGCGTCAGAGACAGTCCTCTGCCAGGGAACGCTCCTAATGGCCATGGTCCAGCTTTAGTTCCAGACTAGACTAGTTGACATCTGATAAACCTTGACTGTAGATTGCAGATGAAAAAATGAGCATTTAAGAAACACATCATACCACAACATAAAATAAATTTGTATATCCTAGATCAATTTTTAGATAATTAATGATCTAAGAAATGTAACACACAAAAAACCCAAACATAGTCTAACGAGTCTAGATCTATACATTGAAGAATATGGGTTGGTCAATGGCAAGCTCTAGTTCAGGAAAAAGTTTAAAAATTTAAAAATAGATTGAAAACAATTGATCTGTTCACTTTAATTGCAGAACCTGTCTCAACTTACTCAAGACACTTATAAACTGAACTGTGATTGACTGTGTAGTGACTTGGTCACTCGCTCATTAGTTTGCTGAACTGCCCAGCTTTAATCAGTTCTAACCGGTCAGTGATGTCGCAATAATTCTGCATGTCTTGTATAAATTTACCATTCACGTGATTATTCTTAAGCCAATTACGGTAAATTTTAACGCATAATTTATGTCTGCTAACCAATCATCATCGTCAAGTGCACGTGGATTTGTCCCCGCGATTTTCCACTCGCCTGAGTTTTTACCAGCTTTCTTGCCACGTTTCTTCACGTCGCCGCTCCATCTTGCTTGGAACACACTTCGCTACAACTACGGATCGAGTCACTCTCACCATCCCATATCTTCAGTGCATCTGCTCGCCACGCGCAAGATGTTGATTTCAAACTCCCGGCCGGCTGTCTTCTCTTCTGACACCGAAGTTCGGGCGTTGAAATCTAAGGCCGTCCATCTCACCGCAGCCACGGGATAGACTTTTTGATTCTCAGACTGTTCGGGCGTTTATGCCTGCACGTAACTTGAGAGTTTTTCGCTCAACCAACGACTCATTGCTTGCCTCACTCGGACATTCTCCTCGTCTCGTTTGGCTGCTAGACTGCCACAACTCTGAACTATTCCGACATTTCAGTATCAACGACCGCAGTCACCACTACTGCTGTCCATCAATCGACTCATCCGGAGCGACTCACCGTCCCTCATCGTCGAGCACCGTTGCTACGTACTGATACCAGCTCTTTCATTACTCCGTCTGGCTCTTTAGGCACCGACTCGGCGGAGCGTCGCATCTCATCAAAGACTCCGAGTTTGTCACCGCGTCTGAGCCGTTCTTCTCCGCGACGCGACTTCTCGTCGAGCGCCCTTTTCGCCTTCACCCCTTCGCTGTCCTCGCTAGTCTTACTTTGGTCGCGATAGCTGGATTTTTCCACGTACGTTTTATCGCTCATCATTTACGAGACTCACGGACATTTTGGACACTTTCTTCACATATTCATTTTTGTGCTTCATTTGTTCGCCTGTTTACGTAAGCATATACCATAATTATTTATCTTAGTATGTAGCTACATTCTAATCAATTTAATTATTCAATTCGTCTTGTGCAATATTTCGCTCACTCAATTTTCAGGGCAATTATCTTTTATAATAAACATCATGAAAAGGGAATGTTCTGTTCTTGTCATTTGTAAACTGTTTGTCCACGTATAAAGTAAAAATAAGGAATTGTTGACACACACTATTCATTTACAATCTACGTTCATTCATTTATTTTAATCATTCACAATCTATCATTCGTTTATTTAAACCAACCGTGTCACATATTTTCCTACAACTGTAAAAATGTAGCAAAAACAAGTTAAACACAAGAGCAACGTCACAGTCCACACACATGCACACACTGTCTCACCAAGTTTATATCCATTTTGTCATTGCCGAGATAATTTTTCTCTGTTGTCATGTCAACATACATATTATACATTGCTCATGTCAACATTATGCTGACATAGAAACAACGAGACGTCGCGTCATTAAAACAACTCCCTCTTTTTGGAAGATGACGCCTTCATTGTAACAACATTTGTTATCGAAACGAGGTAGAGTACATTTTTGGGTATGATTGAACTCATTTCAGAGTGGTGACTGGGGTAGAAGTTACGGGAAAAAGTGTACGATATTTGACTTCAACCGGGACTTCAACACGGTACAGTAGACGGAAATTGGTATCGACGAGGCCCGCACGCGACACACGTGCGGGCTGTCGAGGCAAGATCTATGGGAGAAAATGCATGAATCAAGCAATGGGCAGGTGAATCCGATCAACTTACGATTTTCACCTTTTTAAAGCACTAAAAGTAAATACAATTTTTTCAGGGCGTCATTTTTAGACTTTATCAAAGACAATGGTAGCATGGGGAATCATGTAGCTCAGATTTGTTTAACTGTGGTAAATGTTAGCCAATACCTTTAATACATGATAGAGGTTACTTAAATTTTCTTACTAACACAAATTTCAATACACCGGACTGAGGAAGCCTGTTGTTCAGTTGAAATCGATCACATGCAAATTGAATTTGCTAGGACCGACCTGCGATTTGAAATGCAAAACACGAACTGTGCACAAAACTTCAGGAAAATATCAAAACAACACATTTCTTGTCATTTCTACTTTGAGTTATGTTCGATAGGCTATTTGAAGAAAACATGCATAATGACTGTGGAAAAAATCCTTACCGCATCAATCGCGTTTCAATCGCCATTTTCAAACATTTTTAGTTCCTAAGTTACAAATTATGAACAATGAGGGCGCAGGGCTCGGACGGACGGAGCGGGTTTGGCAAACTGTGGATGTGTGGACGAAATCAAATCGGATAAAGACGGGAAGAATGTAGATTACAAAAATAAAAATAATAACAATAAATGTATTCCAAAAGTTATTTTCCCGAATGACATAAAGTGGAAAAGCGTGTGATTTAGCAATTCACAGTGTCATGTTTACCTTTTTTAGGGAAGTTGACCTGTGCTGTTAGTTCAGTGGATAGGGCCTATAGGCATATTGGCCTCAATCAAGAATAAAATCTGGCAATATACTACCGAGTGTCCCACTTATCCCAACGCCATATGTTTGCTTTCGTTTCATACCAAAACTGGGTTACCTGCGCATGAATTCATCAGATAATGTCAAATTTTGATACCAACCATAAAAAGGAGGACAAAGTTGATAAAATAATACTAATTTAAGGGTTATAAATGCTAAATCTATGAATTTATTTCTTGGAGTCACAGAAAAAATTGAAAATGTGTTTGTTATCTATAATCAAATGAATGCAAGAATGGAAGTAAATAGCGAAAATTCAGAGAAAATTATGCAAATGAGCATGTAAATGAGGTAATTGTTTACACGGGTGTTCCAGTTACCCCAACTGGATCACCTTTGGGGTAAGTGGGACACGCTTGACTGAATTTGATTTTCGAACACATTTGTAATTAGTTTTTTTAGGGTTTAAATATCAAATTACGTACTTTGTTAAATTTTCCGAGGTTTGAATATAATTACATACAATTCAATATATTTATAAAAAATTATGGATTTGTACCTAAATCCCACTTTTTGACTTAGGTTATGTAAAAACCGGAGAAAAATCATGAATTTTGAATTGCAATATAAAAAAATAAAAATGACAGATTCTGTGTTTATTTTTTTTTTTGTGCAAATATATTATGCTTTAAAGCAACCAGGGCCTCCATTAAATGATGAACAGCTATGAAAAATAGTTCCGGCAAGAAATAAAACCCTGTTTCCACTTACCCCCACTGTTCCAGTTACCCACGTTGGGTCTCAATTTGGGTACTGAACACTGCAATTAACTTTTTTGTTTATTGGTAACGTCTATGGTATGTTGATACAACATAGTTTAAAAAGGTTATCATGAAACATACTTTAAACTAAAGTAATATTTTTCCAAATTATTATAATAATCTTTGCTTTAGGACTCATTTAAGTTAAGTGTTCCAGTTACCCCATTTTATCCTATCACCATGAGGATAAAATATCTAAAAGCTCATATGATAGTCATATTCAAATTCAAATTCATACTGTCATTCATATTTGGGAGTGACATATTTCAACAGCTTATGGTCTGTAATTGAGAACAAGGAGGATGGAAGGCGTGGCATGGAGTAACCAGGTCTGCCCCGTTCAACCGGGGGGGGGGTCTTTGGGGTGAAGCCGCCTAAATGCTCAAGCCCCCCCCAAAAAAACACCCCCTGAATCGAGAAAATGATTTTTAAATGAAACACGTTGTAAACATATCCCCCCCCCCCCCGCTGAAGGATTTCGGCGGATGGATGCCGTGGAACAAAGTTTTAGACCTATTTAGCCGCGGATGAAGCCCCCCAGTAGCCCCGTAAAGTTTCCGCTCATAGAACTGCGCCTGGGATGGTCTGGGAGAGTGAGTTTACGGTCGACTATGCATTATAATTTTAAGGATTGTGATGTCGAAAAAGTTAATGACCAAATAAACAAGACAAATAATGCTGTGCCCCCTGAAATGAAGAGGTCCCACGCCTAAGGTTGGTAGGCTATAGTATCAGCACTGCGTTTTAGCCTACCTATACAGAATACCGATAAGAGACGAAAAAGCAAGGGAATAGCAAATGACACTAGGCCTATGTTATTCAGAATTTTAAATAATGAAATACAATACTGATATCCGTATGGGACCTCTCCATTTTAGGGGAGGGGGGGGGGGCGAGTTGTTTTTTGCCCGCCATGCCCGAATACTTTAGTAGTTTTGCTAGAAAGGGGGTAGCACTCATCAGTGATATGGAAAAGTGGAGGACTAAAGGGGAATTCCCTTCATGCTTAACGAGTTGATGCTTTAGGAATTTAACAGTGAGAAGCATTGAATAAAAGTGCATTAAGATCCTATCATTATAATATTGATTAAGTAAATAATGGGTGTGACGGCGGAATTTGAAATGACTAAAATCCAGATATATTTTTGTCTTCAAAAATGTATTTTTGGTCCCTTATAGGCACATAGTGACAAATATATCATCCACGTTCAATTTATAATTTTAGCTTACTAGACAAGTTATAAATAAGGATAGCCTTGGCGCGGGTCTGGGCAGTGGCGGACACATGCAGGTTTTCCATGCAGGGAAGCCGCCCCCTCAATTATGGCTATCCCCACGATTCGAGGGAGCGGAGCGACCGTGGGTGTGCCGGTCCCCCCACGGAACTAAGTTCCGTGCCCCCCCCCCCCACGGTGAGTGGAACTTTCGCAATAAATTTTCAGGATAAAATGCGTTGGGATTTGGTGCATACTTTGCTAAGTATTTTTGCCAGGAGGTGAAGATATATGGGAGGGGGTGCATGTCCTCCTCCCATGATGCCGTTGGAGCTTTTGCAATGATGAAATGCTGTGGGACTTGGTTCATACTTTAATTGCTGGGTATTTGGAGGGAGGTGGGTGTCCCCTTATAATGACAAATTAATCCATATTTCATCCAATTTCAATTCGTGATTTTGGCTATCTAGACAAATTATAAATTAGGATAGCTTTGGAGATTGAATGGGAAGGGGTCTGGAAGGGAATTTCCCCCTTCCAAATTTGGATCTTTCACCTTGAAAAATGCACATTTCAGTGGCCCTTATCATGTACTTCATTGACTGTCAATTCGTAATTCTAAATTAGAACAGTTATAAAAAGCTTCATGTAACGTGCAAGTCCGTTACATGGCAAGTGTCCATAAATAGTTCAT
Organism: Eucidaris tribuloides; assembly: GCA_001188425.1. Taxonomy (NCBI): domain Eukaryota; kingdom Metazoa; phylum Echinodermata; class Echinoidea; order Cidaroida; family Cidaridae; genus Eucidaris; species Eucidaris tribuloides. The sequence continues at coordinate 35,250 of JZLH01S0098473.1, forward strand.
TTAGCTTATAATGCACGCATGTTTTCAGAAATAATAATATATAGGCACCTAAATTGTGGGGTTGGCGCCGAAATTGTAGTATGAGGATAGATTCGATTAACAGGTAGGCCAGGCAGATTACTCTCTTCTTCTCACACCGTTCTTACGAATGAACATCCGAAGGCAACGTTTTAGGGAATGAACTTTTGATAAAATAATCTCAACTATAATTTGCCCCTTTCCTTCAATTTTCTGATTTTTATGGGCAGTTCAGCTTTCAGTGGGACAGCAGCCTGAGAAAAATTCGGGCAAAGCTGCAAATTGGACAAGAGTTTAGAGAGTATGGACAAATAGACCGCCATAATCGGACAGAAGCTCGACACACACACAAAAAGAAAAAAAAATAGAGCAGTTCGACTGCGTGCAGTCGATGGGTATGCCTCCGCAGTCCGCACTCCCATCCAATTTAATTGATGTAATTTGAAAAGTTTCAAGTTACCATGGCAGCAAGACCAATGAGATGAATAAGCCCATGTGACCTTTGACCAAGTTACAGTAAAATCCAATATGCAGTTCTTAAATTATCACGACAATGAGCTCAATTCGGACATGAGGCCTTGTGACCTTTGACCTCTGACCTTCCAACTCCAAAATCGAATCAGTAAATTGATGCCTTATATTAGATACTTCTCCCAAGTTACATCAAAATCGGACCATGCAGTCATACTCAAGTTATCACAGTAACGAGCCCAAATCAGATATATTTAAGGCCCGGTGACCTTTGACCTTTCAACTCCAAAATCTTATCAGTTCATTGGTGCCTCATGATGAATGGCCATTCTCAAGTTATCGCTGTAACGAGCTCAAATCAGTGTATTTTAGGGCCAGTGACCTTTGACCTTTCAGCTCCAAAATCTAATCAGTTCATTGGTGCCTCATAATACATACTTCACCCAAGTAACATGAAAATCCGAATGGCCCTTCTCAAGTTATCACAGTAACGAGCCCAAACGAGCCTGGTGACCTTTGACCTTTCAGCTCCAAATCTAATCAGTTCATTGGTGCGCTTATAGATGGATATTACGTACTGAAAATCCGACCGGCCAACGGTCGCGGTAACAAGCCCAAATCAGATATATTTTAGGCCCGGTGATCTTCGACCTTTGACCTTTCAGCTCCAAAATCTAATCAGTTCATTGGTGCCTCATAAATACTTCACCCAAGTTACAAGAAAATCCGACCAGCCGTTCTCAAGTTATCGTGGTAACGAGCCTAAAGCAGACATATTTTAGGCCCGGTGACCTTTAACCTTTGACCTTTCAGCTCTAAAATCTAATCAGTTCATTGATGCCTCATAGTACATACTTGGTCCTAGTTACATCAAAATCCGATCGGGGGTTCTTAAGTTATCGCGGTAACGATAACCGGCTAACGGACGGACGGACGGACGCACGGACGGACAACCCGAAAACATCATGCCTCCGGCAACTTAGTTGCAGAGGCATAAAAAGAAAAAAAGAAAAAGAAAGAAACAAAGCTTTTCAATCGGGCTCGAGTTTGAGGAAAATTCGGGCAGACCCTGGCAAGAAAACAGCTATTTCTGCTAAGAACACGTACTTTTCAGTCATAACTTGATTGAAAAGTTCATTCTCTTCAATTTTTCTACATAAACTTCCCGGATAAACTTACCCAAATTTTCTACTGATATTGCCCGAATATAATTTGACGCTTTGAAAAAATAATAATAATAATAATGGGGCGTAGTGCCCCCTGCCCCTGTCTAATACGCTTTAAGGCAATACTGGTACTTTATTCTCTGTTTAACAGTGTGCCAGTTCAAAGTTGTTGTTGAAGTTGATATTCTATCTAAATCATCATTTTAAAACCGCTAATTCCGCGAACACAAAATGGGGTTTTCCCCGCAATGTCCTATTTTAGTCTTGTGTACCCAGATTAATTGAAGTTAATCGTATTTAATACCTTGTCTTTCTTGTCCATACAAATCAATAAGTATGCTATATGTCATAGGATAGAAAACTTACTGGTTAACTAATTTATGATGGATCAAAGGGAAATTTGCGTTAGAACAAGGATTTATTTACATAAATATTTAATTATTTATCACTGTACCGTCGATCGGTTGATAAGACTAAAACCCCGCGCATGCACGTGATTGATGCGGGTGGTAAAATCTCGCATGTTTATTACTGCACATGCACGCGCACGACGTCGACGTCGACGAACAGAACGACCTGGCGTAAAGGCGAAGTCTTTGCATTTCAGTGACATCCTGATCTCGGGGCAAAGGCTGATAGCTTGCAGGCCGATTTCAAACGTAGATGACATCGCAACAGTAAATTGATTGTAAGTAAACGTAAAGTAAGTAGCTACGCTCCAGCTACACTCGGTTACTGCGCGAGCGGGCTGGCTGGCATGGCTGGAGCAACGCACAGTTCAGTTGCTCCAGCCATGCCATGCGGCAGCGCCAGCAGCCCGTGTGGATCTGCGGGTGGCCGGTTGTTGTTGTTGGCAGTAATTTGAAGTAAGATCTAACAGATCTAGATTCTAATGTTAGGTCTATTCAGTCATGTCTGGCTAGCTGATACCCACGGCCAGAACTATAGTCAAAAGT
>JZLH01S0098486.1:0-10252 GCA_001188425.1 Eucidaris tribuloides
ACATCGATCTTTACCTGTTATTTATGACTGTTATGTTACAACAAAAACGATTCTACCCGTTTTTTTTTTTATAAGGTCAACTGTTCAGCAAAACTATCGAGACTATGTCCAAAATCAAAAGGAAGTTGTCCACGTTGCCACAGTGAGAGTGGGAGAGTTTCCAAAGTGTAACTCCAAAATACCTTTTGAAACTCTACGATGGTTTATTCAAAGTTCTCGCTAATTCTTTCCTCTAGTTTCTTCTAATTCTAAACCTTTCCAAAGTTTCCTCTAATTCTAGACCTTCCCTAAGTTTCCTCTAATTCTTTCATTTTGCTGCAATCTCAAAATTCAATTCCAAAATTCTATTATTAAGTTAGAGACAGAGTTTCCGTAAACTTCCCAGCATACGTCAGAATTATGTTCAAGCAATAGAGACAGATTTTGTAGCATCAGTTTCAGGCCCTTTTTTTTACTTTTAGGGGTTATAGTCAATTAAACTTTCAGATTTTATTCTCTTTAATGCATTAATCATTTAAGAATATCAAAAGTTGGGGCCACACCTAATCAATCTAATCTTGAAGTTTGTATTGATCAGAAAGTTATAATAGTCGGTGGCAATTTTAAGAGATTATTTATTTTACATTTATGAGTTTATTAGTACCATGATAAAAGTAATACTTATTATTATTACTTCTACAACTACTACTACTACTACTACTACTACTACTACTACTACTACTACTACTACTACTGTCATTATTATTATTATTATTACTATCATCATCATAAGGAGATAAAGAGTAGTAGTAGTAGTAGAGTAGTAGCAGTAGCAGTGTAGTAGTAAAAGTAGCAGCAGCAGCAGCAGTAGCAGTAATCGTAGCAGCAGCAGCAGTAGTGGTGGTAGTAGTATTTGTGGTAGTGGTATTGCTAGTCATAAAAATAGTATTTGTAGAAATTGTAGTAGTTATTGTTGATTACGATGATGATGACATTGCTGATCATGTTGTTGTTTAGTGTTGCTGTTCATGTAGTTTTCTTTAAATTTGGATATGTCACTGGATGAAATAAAACATGCTTTCTGTTAAATAATTATTTCAACTCAAATAATCACCAGAGTAATTGAAATCACACAACACAAATACGTCGCTGTGGTGTGTATTTAATGGGTACCTATCAATAAAAAGAGGTGATAGGAGATCAGTCATAGTTCTCAAAGCATATTATTGGGGAAACATCACACTGCACTTAGCACCACCTGTAGCTGTAGGGAGAAATGTATCTCTTGTCGTCCTTTTTATAGGTCGTCCAGAAAAATTGATACACAATATGCATAAATAGTGTGTGTGTGTGTGTGTGTGTGTGTGTGTGTGTGTGTGTGTGTGTGTGTGTGTGTGTGTGTGTGTGTGTGTGTGTGTGTGTGTGTGTGTGTGTGTGTGTGTGTGTGTGTGTGTGTGTGTGTGTGTGTGTGTGTGTGTGTGTGTGTGTGTGTGTGTGTGTGTGTGTGTGTGTGTGTGTGTGTGTGTGTGTGTGTGTGTGTGTGTGTGTGTGTGTGTGTGTGTGTAGTGTGTGTGTGTGTGTGTGTGTGTGTGTTGTTGTTAGTGTGTGTGTGTGTGTGTGTTGTGTTGTGTGTGTGTGTGTGTGATGATGATGTAACTGTGTGTATCTGTGTATGTGTGTGTTTTTAATGTATGTACTGTACGTGTGTGTGTGTTTCTGTGTGTGATGCGTGTGGTACATGTGTGCGTGTTTGTGTTTTTTCTTTGTGTGTGTGTGTGTGTGTAAATGGGGTACAGTTTTGATTTGTTGGTCATATTATGAGACAAATGATTCAAATTTTTCAATACTAATTTACTGGTCACACACATGACACAAAGAGTTAGATAAAAAAAAAATGTGCCATTAATGTCATATTTCGGCTGTTCCAGTACACGATTTCAACTGTTGGAAAGCCTACATCTCCAGGATTTCAGTAAACAGTCCTCACAAAATATGCGTAAAATTCTCTCACGCACACATGATTATGTTTCCCAGAAAAATAATAAAGAAACCTGCCGGAACTGTTTCATCCCGTTTCAACATTTTCATCTCCTCCGTGCAATATGCTTTAGTTCACCTCAGACGTGAGCGCCTTTGACTTGATATATTTGACAGAAACTAATAAGTGCTAGTGTTCGGTATTAGCATAATCATGTATGTATATCCATGGAAAGATTTCATTAAATATCTGCCGCGGAGGACGATTTTAACGATCGCGGAACACAAGTGCCCCCGATGGTGACTTAGCCGCAGGAGCATTAAAACCGCTCCTATTGATTAGCTCCTCAACAAGTCCTCGACAAAGGTTAATGCAATGTGAGTGGTGGCGTCTTTTTCTTCATATATATTCTTCGTGTTTGTCTTTGACTTCGGTTGGATGACAAAACGTTATTAGTCGTGTAACTCACAAACTGTTCTCTTTACTTTTCTTAATTAAAGTGATAGGCTAACATTGTGGAGCTTCAATTTAAAAAATTGTCAAACTTTGATATCTGAGCTACATAGTAGTGTTCCACTAGACAAATAAACACCGTAGAATACAAAAGTTTGGAAAGTTATGCTGCCAATGGCATGGTATGCATGAATAAACAATTTCTATTCCGGTGGATGATACAATAGCCTAGATCTGTACACAGTAAGTCTATGGGAGGAAATGGGCAGGTGAATCCGGTCAATTTGAATGCTTGTAGATTTTCACTTTTTTAAAGCACTAAATCATCATTTTGAAATACAATTTTTTCAGGGCTTCATTTTAGACCTTATCAAAGACACTTGGAGCATGGATGATTATGTAGCTTACATTTTTTCAACTGTGGTAAATGTTAGCCAGTGGCTTTAAGGGTTATTTTCAGGAAAATGAAATGGTACCTGTGCATAACAAATTTGGTAACAACGTCATATTTATGGTGACGTATATTTCAGACGTTTTAAGATTATAAATCACTCCTATACACATGCATTCGCAATGAGTATGATCTTGTGTATCCCATTTTACATACAAGACACTTTACTGATATCTGAGCTACATAGTAGTGTTCAAATGGACAAATAAACACCCTAGAGAACAAAAGTTTGGAAAGTTACACTGCCAATGGCAAGTTCTGCATGAATAAACAATTAAAACTTGGGGCGAGTTTTAATAGCCTAGATGTACACACAGTAAGTCTATGGGAGGAAATGGGCAAGTGAATCTGGTCAACTTACGATTTTCACATTTTTAAAGCACTAAATAATCATTTTGAAATACAATTTTTTTCAGGGCTTCATTTTTAGATCTCATCAAAGACACTGGTAGCATGGGGAATCATGTGGCTCAGATTTTTTTAACTGTGGTAAATGTTAGCCAATACCTTTAACACTTAATTAAATGATTTTTCAGTTCGTTAATGCTTTATTTAAGGACTTTAGGGATGGGATGTAACCTAAGATAAATTGTACTGCTCCAAGTAACAACTTCAGATAAACGGCGAACTATATTAGACATGGCAATTGCAAACATCTTGCTGATATTACTTTATAACTTCTAAAATAAGGACGGGACAAATAAAAATACTTAAACCTACTGTGTCATCCTAATATCATATAGGGGTTTGCATTGAAATACACTGAAACGTGAAATTACGCGATTGTGGCAGGTTCATTTTGCAACGCCAGTATATAGATTAAATGAAATCATATTTTCAATATGAACAATTGCAAAACATTCAATTTGAGGTGAATAATCTGATCTCACATATGGAATATAATGTTCATATGAAGTGCAGTAAAAGATGTACTCGTAACGTTTAATGATACGATTTTGATGAGATACATACACATTTATGTCTTATTCTTTTCAAATATGTTGGTTAGGAATGTAATTGGTACTTAGTTCAAAGTTTCACTCTGTAGAATGTGACTGTGGAATTAAAAATCGAAAATGTTTCTATTTTACTTTTAAGTAAGTTGTAATCAGTAGAAACCCAGATCTTAAAACTAGTTGTATGTTCGTTTCAAATAGGTTAAGATGTCATCAAATTACGTTATATATTATGTGTGTGTTTGCGTGTAAGTGTTGTTTGTGTGTATGTATGTGTCTGTATGTATATGTGTGTGACTGTGTGTGTGTGTGTGTGTGTGTGTGTGTGTGTGTGTGTGTGTGTGTGTGTGTGTGTGTGTGTGTGTGTGTGTGTGTGTGTGTGTGTGTGTGTGTGTGTGTGTGTGTGTGTGTCAGATCGATTGATTGAGAAAGATAAACATGTATATGTATATATGTATATATATATAGTTATATATATTGATATAGGTGCAGCTATAGTTGTAGATGTGAGAGACATTCAGTGACGTTTTTTAAAATTAAGATATTTAGGAAATTGTGTTGGTTTAAGCAGTGACGTAATGAGCAAAATCCTTTGGGGGGTCAGAAACGATTGCTCATAAAGAGGTGTACATGTACATATTTGCATGTGTCTGCGTGTATGTATGTATGTATGTGTACGTTTGTGTGCGTGTGCGTGTGTGTGTGTTCATGTGTGTGTGTGTCTGTGTGTGTGTGTCTGTGTGTGTGTGCGTGTGTGTGTGCGTGTGTGTGTGTGTGTGTGTGTGTGTGTGTGGTGTGTGTGTGTGTGGTGTGTGTGTGGTGTGGTGTGTGTGTGTGTAGTGTGTGTGTGTGTGTGTGTGTGTGTGTGTGTTGTGTGTGTGTGTGTGAGGTGGTTTCCATGCATATCCTTTCTAAATAATAGTGTTGGCATTACTATTTATTATATACTGTCAAAGTAACCTACGAACAGACACTGATTGTTCATAGTAAGCTATATGTTCACAAACTGGAACGAGGAATGTGTTTAAAGTCGCTAGTCGAAACTAAACAGACAGAGCTAAAATGATATGTATTATGTTGCATAAAAATTATCATTAAGGGGGTGGATTTTGTGCTGGCATATTACACTTCTAAGTTAATGTGAAGTAATCCGTAAGCGAGCGCAACGTGATTGGCAAACATAATTATCCACTGTCCACAGTTATGTGTATTATGATTTCTGAAACATTTCATACGCCATCCATGGAAACTTACGATAAAGTCAAGACTTTTCATAACGACGGTACCACTATATAATTATATTTGACAAGATCTCTGATATTCGACTCGTTACACAATCAAAAGTGAACCAGTGATATTTTGATGTACTGTTCAAGAAATAAACAGATTTCTAATGATACATGGTATAACTAAATTCCTCTTATAATGTTCTGTGATCCTCGTCTAGCTGGGTGATGCGAAGAGATGATTCATCTCTTCATCTACTTCAGAAGTCAATTTGTTGGTTTGTGTAAGAAACAGGAACGAAACGAGTCTTGGAATTAAACTAAAGCATACCCCGTATTATTGTTGTACTCAGTATTTAGCTCGCTTAATGAACAGTCACAGTTGTACAAATACTTATGAAAAATATCGATCCCAGTGGGGAAAATAATATTGTGATCATTTTGATACATAGATTGCAAAATTGGTCTGTATGCTATCAGTGAGTCAATGTAAGGACTGCGTGTCATAAACGGTTCTGTTCACATGGATATATATATAGAAATCGTTATGGAACATATGATTATAAAATACAAAATTTACGAAATCTGTATCAATTCATGAATACGAACCGAATGGCCCCTGTGCAAAGTCTATGGGAATTTGCGGAATCTCGTAGTCAACGGGTTAATATAGCCTCTCTGACTCATGATCAAATTTCATTTGAGAGGTCAAGCGCACCCCCAAAACCCCCCATCTGTACGCCAGTGGGTTTAAGGTTAAACAAAGTGATGAAGTACCAAACCGTTCAATTTGTCACTTCAAATTCACTTTTTGTGATCACAAACGTACATTCTCAGCATTAAAGTTAAATCTTAAATGCATTAAATGGAATAGGAAAGCATGTAATAACGATACATATTTCTCATTTGTTTTCCCCTCATCTAATTTTCGTTATGGTATATACTTTCTTGTTCAGGGTTTTGATAATTTGTCCCATATCCACGTCTATAGATATTATAATGGATTGCAATGATGATTATTATTTTCGTAAGTATCAATATCCATGAAAACATACTGATAACATCTATTTAATCTAAGTTTGACGATTTTATCAAAAGAATTCTAAGTTTTATGCATTAACTTTATTCTGAAGCATCAGTAGAATTTTCAATTACAAGCCTGTCTTTCAGAAATATTCTTATACGATATAATTTCAACGTTACGTGGCATAATTCATACTTGTTTCACGGCGTGTAAAACGTCTGATGTTATTTGGGTAATAGCTATTTTGCTAGTTTAGGGATAATAACTTTAATATGAATAATGTATGACAATTATATCAAATAAATACTTACCTTATCTCGCTGTTATACTAGAAGTATAAAGTCCTGTTTCAATTACGGTTCCAGTATGTAAGCGACAATCCAAGGTTCTTACGTTTGCCCACCCGTGTATCGAAGTGTCCTATCTCCGTACACTTCGCTCAACATCTATCAGTGTCTCTATTTTCTGGATGAATGCTTAATCTGGTGAGATGGAGGTTGTCTCTCCTGCTAATCAACTATCTTCTGTCTGCTCCTGGAAAGTAAAATACACTCTTCTACAGATGAGAATCGACGGCATTAAATTCTTCAGCATGTAATTTCACTCAGAATATTCCTTGCTTTTTCAGTATTGGGGTGAAAGTATTATTATTCCGGACCACTGCCTTCGGAGAACACACGACACCTAACCGCCATACTAATATATCAACGTCGTGCGGTCCGCTATCCTTTCTTTCTTGTGATATTTACATTCAACTACAGAAATCGGAAATTGGAATCGCTGCGTGGGAAGACGGGGAGCGTACATGGTACATTATGTGGAAGCAACAGGCTTGTATTGGATCGCTGTACGCTCTTGCATGGAAATGCGTTGGTGTGTAATTACCCAACGGTACTAATTATGATTGGTTGTTAAATTGGAACGCTGTCGGACAATGATAGGCATGAGCCAATAAGATCGTTGATCTTCGCGTAACACTTACATGTACCGATGGATCTGCGGTTGGCTTGCTGTTTTCTTTCCATTCACGAATCAATCAACGGCACCTCATTATATACGTCAATAGTACGAGTAATTAAAATCAACTGGTATCGAACCGGCTACGTCACGTCAAGTGGGGGGGGGGGTCATTGAAAACTTCAAACATTGACCGCTGGCTTCGCATAAATTGTTCCGGTTGTAGTGATTTTGTATCTCTTTGTCATAAAGCATCTGCAATAATCAAAAAATAAATCTAAAACATCTCATGTTTAGCCGTTTTCGTTTATCCATTTACTCAATATTAATCATTTATGTAGCTCAGTTAAGATTGGTTTATCCATTCGGACATAATGTTGTATTCAATGTGCCATACATCAGTTTTAAAACTAATGAAATGCAGCCAATTTTCGATAGTCCACAGAAAAATCTCAAAATAAAGAGCGTAGACTCAAAACAAATACTATTCGATCTAAGAACTCTTATGGGGAACAATAAATTGCTAATATTCACGGACGATAAATAGCTCACTATTGAATTGAATGGAATGGAATGGAATGAATTTATTTCACTTATAAAAATACAAATATACAGAAAATCAAACAATATACATTAAAACAGAACCAATACACACAAACTTACACATAATATATCGATAAGAACAAAACTACTGGTTCAATAGCAAAACATGAGTGAGGAGTGAAAAAAAGTAAAAAAGAATCTTCGACGTTTTCTTCTATAGGTCCAAGATGTGAGCGCAATTTGAAATGGTATAATGAACAAAATCTTATTCATAGATCATTTTTCTGTTTTCGACAAAGTTGTTCTGGACTGAAAACGTTCTGGTTCTCTCTTCAGTGTCACTATGCTACAGTGTAAGGTGCAGGGTTGGAAATCCCTAGTTCGACAATAAACTGAAAGCTACACGAGTGTCTTTTCCAGGACCGGAAGTAAACAATATATTTAAACTAACGGTGCCATTTATTTTGTGAAATTATATATGTTATGTGTCCTAATGTTCGGTATTATGTTTAATAATTTAATAATGTGTTTATTCCCATGTTAATTGTGTTGATTGTATGTTAATTATGCTCGTCATTTTCTAGCCTGCTTGGTTTTTGGAGCTTTGTGCGTTAGATTACTTTCAATGGATTTTGTCTCAGTCATGGGACATAATATTCGTTTACCACCATTTACCCGAAATAAACTAGTGTATCGAAGGAATATTGGGTATGATGTGAGAGAGAGTGTGGTAGATATGCGAGGTTATATTGCTCATTATTACTTAAAGGGGAATGAAACCCAGACATCTTACTGAATTCAGAAAGGACAGAACAATACAAGATGGAAAATAGTGAAAGTTTGAGCAAATTTGGTTGAACGGTTCAAGAGTTATGATTGTTCAAAGTTTATTTAATCCTTGTTATGGAGGATCCTTAAATTGGCAACTCTACCCACTTTTCAGATGAAAGTGTGGAGAACTTCCCATTGGATTTGAACACAAATTTTCAATAATTTGCAGTTTTTTTAAGTGTCAGTTGAGAAAGTATCTAAATTCTTTCAGAAAAACATGAAGAATCATTTTTGCTACGACATATTTGCACAACAAGCAAGAGCAAATCAGATATTTGATAAAAAGTGAGAATTAGTGAAAATTTGTGTACAAAACCAATGGAGAGTTCTCCACATTTCATCTAAAAGGCTGATGGAGTTGCCAATTTAACAATCCTCCATAACAAGGATCAAATAAACTTTGAACAAACATAACTCTTGAAACGTTCAACCAAATTTGCTCAAACTTTCACCAATTTCCTTCATGTATTGTTCTGTAATCTCTGAATGCAGGAATGTGTCTGGGTTTCATTTCAATTTAACACTCGCGACCGACCATGAGGCAGATGCTGCTAAAGATAATAAATACCTCTTGGACACAAGGTAAAACTCCAGGAGATCGGAGCAATGGGCTTATTACTCTAGTGCACAAGAAAGATGATAAATAAGACCGAACCAACTATAAAGCCATCACACTATGATACTGTCAACCCTGCTAGGGATGTTTTGACATTGTGGTTCTAACCAGAATCCAAGAGACCGTAGATATAGTCACTTACAGGGGAACAATGAGGATTCCATATAACATGTGGTAGCACTGCTGTCACATTCATTGTAAGAAAATTATTTGAAAGTCAAAGAAGAGACCCACATCCCCCCCCCCCAAAAAAATGACCATTTCAAAGCAGCCTTCAACACCATGTACATGTACAACCAATCCAAATGCGCAGTCATGGTCAATGGAAAGATCAGCGAATGATTCAAAGTGATGACAGACGTGCATCGAGGGTGCCTGCTTTCCCCCAAGCTTATTCAACTTCTCACTAACTTTTCATGAGGCGGGGAGGCGTCATGGCTCAGTGGGTAATAGTTTGACTTCCCGACCTAGAGGTATGTGGTTCGAGCCCACATCATGGTCGTTGTGTCCTTGGGTAAGGCACTTTATCCCCATCATCCCATCCCTCAGATAGGACATAAATCCGGAGGCCCTGTGTTGAGACAGAAACACCTCAGCACGTATAAGAACCCTCACACTTCAACGAAAAGAGAAGGGTGAAAACCCGATGTAGTGGCCCTTCAACACTATCAACACTCCCAGCCAGCCACGGGCCCCATCAGTATGGCGCTGTATACATGTTGCTACTGCTTTGCTGAAAGATACATGGTCCAATATTTAAGCGCTATGAAACAAATGTGTGTATAGCACTATAGAAATAACTATTTTGTATGAAAGATGTCCGAAACAAAGGGTTCAGATGGGTATGCATCTAAGCAACATCAATTATGCCGATGACACCACACCTCTAGATCATGACGTCAGTCATCTCCAAATAGCCGCAGACAAACTGCAACAGGTCTGTAGAAACGGGACATCAAAATCAAGACGACAAAATGAAAAGTAATATAAAGTGATAAGAGAAACATCACCATATGGGGCAATAGTGGACAAATTCACCTTCCTCGGGAACTAGTTCTTGCAATATGTGATGATGTCCAGAGACACATCAAACTTGCAGCTTGTGCCTTTGGCAGGCTGACAGACAAAATCTGATCTAACCAAAACATCTCTTGGACTCTCAATGTGAGAATATACAAAGCCCTAATCTGACCAATTGCGACATGGCTTAGAATCTTGGACACTGCAAAATACGGTAG
>JZLH01S0098486.1:15998-32036 GCA_001188425.1 Eucidaris tribuloides
CGCGACTGAGTGCCCCCCCCCCCCCCAATGAGCTGACTCACGGTACGCCACTGGAGGTAAATATCAGTTGCCGAGAATCATGAAAAATACACGGAAGTGCGGGGTGATTTACCCCCAAAATGGTGAAAGAGCTCCCGTAATTTGCTTCTATATATTGCCATAAGTTCATTACAAATGAGTATCTGAAATGTACTGAAATAGGAAAAGCAACCCCTATGAAGAAAAAATTCAATGTTTCCCCTTGACTTTGGACCATTCAAGAGAACAGCTTTCACTGACACCGGGAACCATCTAATTAATGCTTGCCAATTTGCATGAAAGATTGTCGGCAATTTGAAATATCGTTCGCACAAATATATCTGTAATAAGAGGAGAGTGGCACATGTAATCTGTGTTTGGACGTATGGTCAAGTGCCCTAAATCTGCGCAGGTCCTAAATCTGCAAAACCACAAATTCACACTCAAATCACCATTTAATTGGTACAAACGTATAGAAATGAAATAATCCTTCATGATTTATCGCTGTTTTCAAAAAATATGCGCGCAGTTTTCCGACATTCTAAATTTGTTGATGCGCTCACGCAAATAACCGCTCCGCGCAATTTACATAGCCAATGCAGATGTGCGCAGATTTAGGAAACCGTGTTTACGCGAGTGAGTCGAGTGACACCTTGAGGAAATCGTCTTCAAAAATATAGTAAAAGTGAGTTTTTCGTTCAATTTTCATGCAGGATTATTCCTCAGATATGCATCATCATATGAAAAACATCATTTGGTAACATTTCATTGAATTGCGTGTAATTTTTCTGTGTGAAATGTAGGGTGCGCAGATTTAGGACCACAGTACATACTATTGGCAATCATAACAAACAAAACAAACACCCTTCTCAACACCCACTCCGAGATAATCTCCAAATGCCGCCATTACAACCCAAGACCGCCGTACCGTGACAGAACCCAATCGTTCCGAACAGTATAACGACAAAGCCATCACTCACCTGAAAAACGCCGAAGCGTGAAACCGTCGGTAGTGAGTCGTGAGTGACCATGTGGGTCAAATGGGCACATCATTACATTTCCATATTGGCCCGATATGTACCATACATCTGGGGCCCACATCGTTGCCCAGATTAGCCCAAACAAATCCCTTATGGGCTACATATGTGGAGTTTACACGGGTGTCATGTCAGTATGCCCAGATTTAACCCATATGAAACCCACATGGCCCACATGTTACCCAGGTAAAAACACAATATTGTTTCAATGTGGGGCCCAGATGGGCCATGTGTGGTTTACATGGGTTTTATGTCGGTATGCCAAGATTTAACCCAAGTGAAACCCACTTGGCCCATATGGGGCTCATATGGAGATGACGGTGCAAAAGGAAATATGGGCCCCATATGGGTCAAATGGGGCTCATATATTCCCATATGGGCTCCATAATATGCCATACATCTGGGGCCCACAACGTTGCCCAGATTAGCCCACACAAATCCCCTATGGGCCCATATATTTTGCTGATTATGAAGCTATAACGCCCAGAATATGCATTGGGCACTTTTCTGCTGTTACTTGATACGGTATATCTCCGTATATTCGTGTATAAATATGTATGTGTGTGTGTTTGTATGTGTTTGTTTGTGTGTGTGTGTGTGTGTGTGTGTGTGTGTGTGTGTGTGTGTGTGTGTGTGTGTGTGTGTGTGTGTGTGTGTGTGTGTGTGTGTGTGTGTGTGTGTGTGTGTGTGTGTGTGTGTGTGTGTGTGTGTGTGTGTGTGTGTGTGTGTGTGTGTGTCTGTGTGAGTGTGTGTGTGTGTGTGTCTGTGTGTTTGGTACGTCAAAATGTGATTGGGATGATCTGGACCGTTCTTAAACAAGTCAGAGAAAAGAGATATAAAAAAAAAAATTCCCTCACGAAACGTATATTAGTTCGATCTATATGATTTCGGGACCGAGCAATTGGATTTGACATCATCTGAAGTCCAAGCCTGTTACCTTGGTAACCACGGATTCAGATTTATTGTAATCAATCTGATGACGTTAGTGAAGCCACCAAAGAGATAGATGTAAGTGCGATGTAATAGGAATAAAAGGCCCTCGAAGAGCTTTACTAATTCCCAATGACTCTTGTAGAAAAAATGTCTCATAGAATGTAAAAGAAGATAACAAACCCACTGGTTATGAGTTAAACATATTGTCATCATCATAGTAAAAGAAAATAATATACACTTTTTCATATTTCATTTGAAAAATACAACTGATGTTAGAAGATGTTGAAGACGTTAATTTGATACTGACACACCATAGGTGGCGCTGTTTTATACAACTCTTAGCTGATCATACTCCACGTGTGTATTGTAACTACTCTGGGTACAAGCATTAAAGCAAACACTGTTTCTTTTTGGTAAGGTACCCTTGCCTACGTATCTTTGTTAGATTCATGAACCTCTGTCACACATGCACCGGCCTGTTTAAAGCCATAAGCACATGAAAAGTGCACACAGTTTTTTGCTTTTGACTGTACTGGGCCTCCACGCTGAAACCAATCAAACAAATGGAAACAAATGTACAGGTGCATTTTGTGAGAGAATTACAAGTTACCAGCAAAAATCTTTAAAATCACTGTCATAATCTATTACCATGCAATATCGTAAACAGAAAAACAAAATCAGCAACAAAGTAATCCATAAAACTGATATTTGGAAACAAATGCCGAATATGAACAAATCTACATGTAGACTTCGTTTTTGAAACATTGACAAAAACGTAGGGTTGTTGCCACAGTCTGCATTCGATAAGCCCATATAATTCCAGTGTTCTTAAACAGACCGTTTTGTTGACGTTGTACTTATTGTTGTTTCAACTTTATGTGAATATCTGTAAAATATTGTTATAAGGGACCCCTCAAAATTTCAACGGTGTCTTAATTGACTCAGCAGAGCTTGGTTATCATTCTCTTTTGTATCTTTGACTTACGGTAACAAATTTCAGCTTCTACCAACCTTGTGATTTCTGCTGGCTAGCTTTCGTCCACTCCTGAGGACCTTCTCAAGCCAAATGGATTATTTCCTGTTGAACGTTGCCTGCTGTTTAGAGATCACTGGAGCATAATTATACTGGTGACTGTGTGTATCCAGAATCCCCATTGAGTGCTGATTTTGGTTGTTTTAATCTAAATAACATATTTGACCTTTCTAGGTCAAAGTCAATTATTCGTGCATCATCCCAATCAATGTTATGTCCAGTGTCGAATAGTATGTTCAGCAATGGCTGAAAGGCTAGGATTAATGATAGTCTACGGCTCTTTATGCTTCATTCAATCGATTCTCCTTAATGCCATCCAATTATGTAGTCTACTCTTGAGTCTGCAGTGTCGGTGATGTTGTCTTTGGGATGAACGGGTTAATTTTTCTAAATTTTGCGGGCTTCTAAAAAACACACACACACACGATCAATACCCATGCACGCTTCAACCGAAGCTCGCACTATTCCGCTGATTTGGCGCAGTTCTTTTGTTCTGGAGGCTTCGGAGCCTATGTGTTTGTCTTCAGTCCTTTTCGGTGCCACAAATAAGAAGCTACCGACTTCGACCAATTGTGTGTGTGATGGATAGAACGATTTTACGAAATACCTCGCAGAAATAATCCAGCCAATATTATTGCGAAACAGAAAAGTGGACTTGTTGAATAGGTTAAATCATTGCTAATCTGAGAAATGAGAAACACATGACATTGATTCTTTTTCATACTTTCCAGTTCCAGCAGTAGTAGAATATAGTTATCAAAAGATAGCAGGAAGATGAAACTCGTCAAGCGAAAGGAGCGCTCTAACCCAAATGAAATAGATTCTCTGAAGATAGTGTTTTGAAAATACATTATCCGTACAATGACTCTTTATATCAACTCGTGGATACCCCGATTGCGTGCAACGTCTAGTTAGACATTTGGAAAGAAAGGGTTTTCTCTGAAGCTACACCCCATAGGTTATGGTTGAGAATACTTTTGTCATCATTGATTTCATTAACAGCATTGATCAGTGTATCAAAACTTCACAGACTGATACGCAGAATATAGACAGATCATTGAACTTTCTGGACACACAAGATTCACAGTGAAAGAGTTAGACATTTATTCTGTCTATCGCAGTTGTAATATTCACAATTAACTAGTTGAATACAATCATCCCTCTTAGTCATAAAGGTTGAGTGCGAGATCACTTTTATTTAAGAGCACAAAGTGTGACAACAGGCCAATGATGATCTACTACTGAATCAAGACACATTTGGCAATAAGGTCCAAGCCCTCCAAACAAAAATACCTGCACCAATGAAAGAGTTAGTGCCTGCTTCTGTTGAACTCCATTGCATCTCGCAAAGGGCCTTCGTTAGCAGGAGATATTGAATGTGTGCTTTCAGAAGTCCACACACTTTGGACGATAGGATATATTGTATATTGTGATATGCGCTTTTATAAAAACAGTCCATTATATTTAAGAAACAATATTCATCCCAAAGGCACAAATCATCTGTAAAGACATAACTTATACGATATCGTGAGCAGACTGCCGAGAGTAAGCCTACATATATTGGCAGCAACAGCGCGAGATCACAGCCTAGATGAAGTGTGCATAAGGCCTTTCGTTGTGCAATTCATCCGTCGCAAGATATTCTTTGATATGCTAAACATAACATTGATCGGGATGACGGCACAAAATATATTTTTTGAAAACTCTTTTGGACTAGAAGGTGCAAAACAGCCCATTTGGCATTAAAAAGACGAAACAGAAATCAATAGGGCTTCTCGGGCACACGATTATCACCAATATGCTCTAGTGATCCCTAAATAGCAGGCATCTTTCAACGGGAGAAATAATCAATTTGGCTTGAGAAGTCCTCAGGAGTGGACGAAAGTTGGCCAGCAAAAATCCTGAGTTAAAAGTTGAAATTTCGTATTGTACGATTAACCCGAATGAAAGTATTTTGTATTATCTTTTACTAGTTACCTATTTCAATGTGCAATTCATGTTTGAGGGATTTTTGTTGTTTGTTTGTTTGTTTGTTTGTTTTAACGGTAAATCAACGATCAATCAATCAATCAATCAATCAATCAATCAATCAATCAATCACTCAATCAATCATCGCCCGTTTATCCGGTATTTGGACCTCAAAGGTTGGTGGTTCTCCAAGGGTTGTTCAAGAACCGAACACGCCTGTTGTATAACCAACTTATGTTGTGAGCACTGGCGTAAATCCCGGGGGGATGGGGGGATATGTCCCCCCACTTTTTGAGGAGGGGAGGGGATGGCCTGTACAATCATCCCCCTCCCACTTTTCACGAAAAAATATTGTTTTTTATTGATTAATCATTGATAAAATTGCTATATAGTGATAATTTCTCCTGAAATGCCTTTAAAATACTTAAGATCGTTCAATTTTAATCTAAAAACTGGAAAGCTCCCGGCTCGGTCGCTTCGCTCCCTCGCTCGCACTTTCCCTCAATAATTTGAATGTTTCGGCCCCGGAAAATTCCTGCGTATGGCCTTGTTTTAAATAAGTCTCCACTGTATGATGGTATAGTTACAATCAATCATTTTGAAAATGTGTAGTTCCTCCTACTTTTAAAATATATTTAGACAAAATGTTGGTTTTAGAGTGTAGGAATATACTGGCAGACAGAGACCAGCAACCTCAACTGCCCGAATTAACTAAAGTACACTGTCGTAAATTTGGAGGAAGGAAATTGGGGAATATATCACATCACTTTTCGGGAATGGGAGATGATCTTTACAAATAGACCCCCATTTTTCAATAAAAAGGTATTTTTGCGTTTATTCAGTTGCTAATAACATTTATAAAATTAAAAAAAAACTAAAAATATTGTTATCCGAGTCCCGATGTTTCCGATTTATTACAAAATCTCTCATTCGTGTATATTACTAACGTGTTTCCCATAGGTCCAAATGGGCATTATCCATATTTAGTGCACAGATAACGCAAAATGTAGGCCTAATAACATCATATTATCAACAAAATGTAGAAAACAAACAGATATTTTTAAGTGAGGACATAAGGAGCCCACCCGAGACTGTACAGCATTTATCAAGATGATAATCTAATATTGGCATGATTTTTTGCTCAGAAACTCGTGTGCTGGGCCGGGGGGGGGGGTCCCAGTATTCCAGTAATTTGGTTATCCACTACCCTTTTTACTTTTTATAAAACCCCTAAAAATAGTTCATTTCTACAATCTCGCTTTTGATTCATTTGCATTTAAATGATATCTTAGAATGAGTATCCCTTTTTATTTCCATCATTGTTTTCTTTTCAGATAAAAACAATTGTCAATTTTTCCAACTCTGATAAGTCTCACCTGTGACAATGGCCCTTTTCACACTTTAGAGCCACCGTTCTAATTTAACTGCCGCTATACCGCCTTTTGCTCAGTGATACTGGTTCTTAAATTACCCCCTTTTCCTTTTTAATTTGTGCCCCGAATTTGAAAAGATTTTAGAGCAACTTACTTTAATTTCTAAGGCTCGCTCGCTACGCTCGCTCGCATTAATATTTGATATATTATGTTTGAAGGTCTTTTCAGTCTCTGAATCTGAGACATTTCCGAAACATTTTCCCCTTTTATAAGATGTTATTGGACGCCATGTAGTCTCGGGAAAAAAATTGTCGATCGCTTCGCTCGCTCGCACATTGATATACACCATGACAACCAACTGCAAAATTTAATGCTATGTTATTTACTGCTTTTATATTACAGCAAAAGATCGAGAAACACTTTACGTGAAAGGTCTAAAATGCAATCACAGTAAAAGCTATATGCCAATTTTTAGAGATAATGGTATATTTTGCACGTTGCAGGAGTCCCTTATTCAAGAATAGCCATTGATTTTTGGGAGGTGTCCCCAAAAGTTGGAAATTTCATCGATCGTCCCCCCACTCCTCGGACCGGATTTACGCCCATGGTTTGGAGAACCACTAATCTCTGGGGTACAAATGAATGTCCGACATTATTTTGCTCCCGCGATAATTGATCCGAAGATTATTTCATTTCATGCACTAACCCTGACCTCAACCGTAACCCTAACCCTAACCCCAACCCTAACCCAAACACTAACCCTAACCCTATTCTGAACTGGAAACCCAATGGCAACCCTAACCCTAATTCTTTGTCTTCTGAGATATTGTCACTGGAGGAACTGTCGCCGGAGCAAATGTCGGGTCCCCTCAGTTGGACCCTTTGAATAACCGTTAATTATTTTTTAAAGAAGACGAAACCCCTGTGTGGAAACAACCGACGTTGTACCCAGAGTCAACCTGTTATCGTTGGTTTTGTTTCGTTTTGTTTTTGTATGTACCACAACTTGGGGAATTTCTCCTGTCGATGGAAGGCCAGCGTGAATGCAGACGACAGAAAGGATGATGATCAATGGAAGATACTAACGTTACCATTCACCTTCTCTACTTCGTACTTCTCCGGTAGCGTGGTGTATCACGTTCACGGTCAGAGGGAGCGGAGGCGACAACCCCATCGATCGTTGCACGTAGAAGGTCCGGGGCTGAACCAACTATAAACCACCGGGTATGTAAGATATACTCTCTGCCAGTATGCATGTACAAGTCTGTTTTCGTATTCGGAAGCCTGGGAATCAACCGTACTTAGCAGGTTTTTAGAAGGGGAATAAACCGGGTGCCCCCTCATTTTGGTGGAAAGGAGTAAGCTCACCTGTATATAGCACTTTCTTTTACCCCCCCCCCCTTTGGTTGGTTGACTGACCTTTGTAATTGGTATTTATTAATTCTGATTTTTATTTTTTTAATTATTTATAAATGTTGCAAATTCGAGATGATTAAGTTCACTCCAACAGTATATAAAAAGCAAAATCTTATCATTGAACTAGATTTCACACTTTGTTTTTAAACATTGAAAAAAATGACGATTTGTAAAAACGATTACCTCATCCAAATGAGAGACTGTCAACAAAAATAGGCACAATGTTGTCGACTATGCCATAGAATGATGATTGATGCTGAAGTCCATTTAATAGCGTTATCCTTCGACCCGAATAAGAATCATGACTACGTACGCTTGACTTTACGCTTGACTTGAGTGAAATACAACATCGTAAAACATACATGTACATCAATTACGATGCGCCTGCTCTTTTTTTTTACCCAAAATAGTCTTCTTGGAGACATCTTGTTTAATATGACATTGTATCTAACCAGATTTTCGACCAATTTTCTCGTGTCTCCGCTCGAGCTAAATATAATGATCGCTGAAGAGGGCCACTCGATGTATGTCGTCTTAAATTGCTTGTACCACTTGTTCGCCAGCAGGCAAACAACGAACATCGTCGGTTATGTTGATTTCGCTTTTGTTCGAGCTCCGTCTCCCGTCGCATATTTCCATGCCTTTCAAAACGAAATGGTGAAGCAGCGAAATAAACGACGATATACTAACCAGATGGACCGGAAATTAAGACGAACGGACGGCGTTTGCTTACCGAAGTTTATCAATAAAAATGCTACTAATACAACGGTCCCCTCTATCACATGCCAGATATTTTTGTTCTCATTGAGTTTCTTGAAAAGGTCTCCTCGTGTATTTATTTTCTCTGACACTCATCAAATTACCCTGTTTTATAAACGATCACGTGACATTTGAAGACAACTTTCTGATTGTTTTTATTTTAATAGACGAGGAGAAATATCCAGTCTGGCTTTGAAAGGAAATCAAGTTTATAAGAATAAAATTACGTGAACATTGCCTTTACGCCAAACAAAATATATACAGTGGAACCCCATTATAAAGAGGTCGGACATAACAAAACCCTCTTATAACAAGGTGATTTTGCAGGTCCCAACTCTTACTATTCCCTTGTTTTTTTTACCCTGATATAGAGGGGAACCTGATATAACGAGGTAATTGTCATGATTTTCAGGTCTGCGTTATAACCGGGCGTTGTAATGAGGTTCTCCTGTATAACTGAGATCGCAAGAAATGATTTATTCTGCAAAAAACACAATCATATTTTAAAATTGCTTTTGCATTCATCAAAATTAAAATTGAAATTTATTCCTGAACGAAAAGTTTCCTCTGAAACATTATTGTCTACATGTTCACTCAACAACACACCATAATCCATTTAAGAATTGTTTGAAGAAACTGATATATGTTTTTGTTCAATAGTAAAGCTAGGTGACATTTTGTTACTTTCAAATGTCAACGGATCATATTGTCATAAAAAACACAGAAAATCTTCTTCTTCTCCTTCTTCTTCTTCTTCTTCTTCTTCTTCTTCTTCTTCTTCTCCTTCCTCTCACCATAGGCCCTACAGGGTTTTCATGTTGAAACAATGTTTTAAAGGTCTGATGAGCATTACAAGTTTTTAATTGGGTCCTGGAGAGGCCGACATGGGCTATTTCCGTACCCCAAAATGCTTGTTCCCTTTAGTCAATGCCTTTTTTTTCTGTCCGTCTATTCCCTGTTTAGGAAATGTCTGAGTGGAAGATGTACTGTTGATTTGCTTTGTCAGTTGCTTTTCATTCCGATTACATTTGTTTTATTTTTTTCAACCATCCTATAATCACCGTAACTCCACCTAACCCCGTACCTACTGCAGGTGTTTCACATGCTGATTATTGTGTTGAAATACTCGTTGTGTAATATTTTTCCTTTGAAGAGCGCCATCGTTTGTAAAACGGAAAACAATTATTATGGCGGGTTGGTTGTACGTCGTTTCGTGATTGTGTGTCCCTTATCCACTGGCGTCATAACAACATACCCACACTTGGTTTGTGTTTGAATATTATCAGTTATCCTAAGGTTACTTTTGAAAAGTTCAAATCCGAACTGATTCTCTTGAGGTTTAAGTCGGAGCGTATCCATGCGAGATCAGCTCAGGCTCAGCGCAGCTCAACATGGAAACTGGTGAGTGGAGTATATCCATTTTACCCACACAAGGCACAAGTTATCCTGCTGCGGACACATGTACATGTGTATTGGTATGTGATCACACACAGCATTCTAGCAGGGAGGGCTCGGGGAGGGCTGGCTGGCTTGTGTGCGGTTGTGGAGAGTACCTGCGAATTCATAATAACCTGGTTTACGAAATTGATAAAGGCCTAGAGCACAAGTCATAACGTGAAACTGATTCTGAAATACGTGGAGTTAATAGCCAAACCATGAATCAGTGCAACGGCAGGTACAGGTCTCCTAATGGTAGAAACAACCTGCTGCACCTGGTTCCGCCATGTTATTTTTACTCGCATGATTTCTGAACCAGGGTGACATCACACATCAGTACTCTGTGCAGATCAGGCCCTCGGGAATGTATTTTTTTTTTTTTTTTTTACATTTTTTACCGGGAATTCTTTGCGGGATTCTGAGTTATGGTGTTTTCATTTTCCATAAGGTCAGGTCGCAACAGTTCATTACCCTTTCTCCTCCACTTATCACAGTTTTAATCCAATTGAAGATCATTAACAATGTAATGACGCGCTGTTGACGACATGAAGGATGATGTTTTAGTTTTGCTCTCCAAAGGCAAAACATAACAGAAGTATGGCGATCCCTTTTGTGATCAACTGATCAACCATTTACAAGGACGACATTTAAAGGTTCACCCTGACGTCAAGTTGGTTTTAATAAAAGCAGAAAAATGAGAGAAACATGTTAATGGAAGTTTGGCGAAAATCCGCTAAAGAATAATAAAGTTATGAAGTTTCAAAGTTTCAATTTTGTGACGTCATATGCAAGCAGCTCCCCATATATCATGGAGGGCCTAATATAAATTCCATAAATTGTCATGTTTTTAATGGTTCTTGATAACTGAATTTTTTTTGTCATAGAAGCCTGTATGAAATGATGTTTCTGATAATATGTTGCACAGGTAAAATAATTTTCAAATTTCTGAGAAAACGTTACTTCATGGAATTTATATCACATGACATATGGGGAGCTGCTCGCATGTGACGTCACAAATTTAAAACTTTAAAATTCCATAACTCTATTATTCTTTAGTGGATTTACACCAAACTTTCATTAATATGTTTCTCTCATTTTTCTGCTTTTATTAAAACCAACTTGACGTCAGGGTGAACCCTTCCTTGAGGTGGATGTCCAGTGACAGTTTTCGAGAGAATATTACAAGACTCTTAGAATTACCATAATTCGAATTTTAGTGTACAAACAACTGCCAATGTATAGCTGCATGCGTGTATCCGACAGCATAACGTTCTTAAAGGGATATAACATGATTGTATCATTGTAAGCAGTCCTCAGTAAAGTATTCAAGGATTCCGCTGTCAACATTTTGTGGTCAAATGTTCAGTCTTTACCAAAAAAAAAATCAGGGCAAAGGTCACTGGGCCTAAAACATCTGATTTGGTCTCGTACTCTCGTTACAAAAACACAAATGAATTTAACGTAGAGTTTTAAATGATACATGTAGGTCAAATTGCAGCGGTAATCGAAGATTCATTATTTCAAAATCACTTCAAGTTAAATGAGAAAAAGTATAACGCAGGGTAATGTAGCCATGTCAATGTTTGATAGCACTTCGTCAGCTAATTGGTTTGTTTGCATAAAGTTTACCTGAACTTTAATAGGCAGTGGTGTACTCTCTAAAAAAAAAATGCTCAAAAAAAAAAATGGGTGAAAATGTTCACACTTTAAGGAATGATTTTTTTTAAAGAGTGAATTTATTAATTTGTAGTGAATTAATACTAAACGTGTGTCTTTCACTCATTAGATTGGAGCGACCTAAGTGATCACAAGCGATTACTGCGGTTCACTCCAAAATGAGTGAAAAACCCATATGTTCACTGAGGGGGTTTCACTTCACTCTAAATTCACTCTTTAAAGAGTGCACAACTGCACATCATTTCACTCGTGTTTTAAAAAAGTGTCCAGTACTTAAAATTTGTGGCGTCTTGTGGTTAATATTTCAAAATATAGTTTGTGACGAGAAAAAAAAATTA
Source organism: Eucidaris tribuloides (assembly GCA_001188425.1). NCBI lineage: Eukaryota > Metazoa > Echinodermata > Echinoidea > Cidaroida > Cidaridae > Eucidaris > Eucidaris tribuloides. The sequence goes on from JZLH01S0098486.1 coordinate 27,988, forward strand.
GAGCAAGTTAGGTGACCGAAAGCAAGTCCATTTCAAGTCAGATTCTCAGTTTCTTATACATGTACATGTACCCCTGACTTAAATGGTTCATATTCAGGATCACTTTGCGATCCGGGGGGGGGGGGGCACTGCCATTACAAGGTGTACACCGTCATCATGCGCGTGTGAAAAATGCGTTTAAAAGGGTGTTTTTTTTCACGGTTGGGCAATGTACGCGTGTACAGTGAAACTGAAAAGGGTATCAAAATCGAATTCAGGAAACAGGGGTATATCTTTTTGTACAGAGAGGTTACTATTAAATAGTGTTGCGATGCCATAATGACTTCTCGTCAAAACGTAATGGCTTATTTTTTCTTTTCTCTTTCGGTCTTTTCAGACTGTGAACAAATCGTATGTCAAGCAGGTGAGGAGAATGGAGACGAGATTAATACCAGTGAAGATTTACAAGGGTCATATTCCACGAGAAACGGCGTGGACAAGACTAAATCGGATACAGGAACGGATGCAAAGCGAGGGCAGACAATTTTACCTGCTCGTGCCAAAAGTTCAATGGACAAAGTTGCTCTTTAATGTTCGACAACGAAGAGCTAAACAGATTCCGCGGCTGCTACCAGGTGCTGCAGAGACAAGAACTCGACATGGTGATACTGGCCAAGATCGCCAGTGGGATCCACATATCCCCGCTGACGCAAAAATCGAAACGAAAAACTAACTCGGAGAGGCAAAAACCGAGAACGGACTTTTATCATCACGGCCGCAGTATTTGCCGAGAAACTTTCTTGTACATTCACGGCATCGGTTCTGATAAACTGACGAGTTTGTCGAGGCATTACAGGTTACATGGTATCACTCGTAGAATACATGCAAGCACGGGGAGAAAACGAAGTGCACCTACTTCAAATGGTGATGAATGTTAAATGTACAAATGGCGGCCACAATTTATGAACGTGCTGCGTCTCATTTTTTTTTTGAAATTCATGTGTAATATACTTTTTAAATATTGAATCGAATGCTTTTGCACATCAGGAAACAGACGGTTGTCCATTTAAGTGTATTATGTTTTTATCACAAGGGGCGATTCCAGGTACATGTACATGTATTATGCAACGGGGAAGTCATCGACCGCTACCCCACACTTTGAGGGGAAAAAAAAGATTTGTTTCAGCCTCAGGACCATTTTTGTCACAATTACAGAACCATTTTAGCAGAATCATTTTGGGTGAATGAATGAATGAATGAATGAATGAATGAATTTTATCAACTTTCTCATATATGATCCGCAGTGGGATATTGGAGAAAACGATATAATAAATGATATCAATGATAATCATAACACAAAACAAAATAAGAAAAAATAAATTAAAAATAAAAGATATAAACACAAACTCGTGGCGTGTTACAATGATTACAATAACTACAGTATTAAAAACCACTTGCAATGTGCTTAAATACGTTAAAACGAGTTAAATAAATCAATTCACAAGATGACTTGCTGATTTTTCAAACAACTATAATGACATAGTGAGACGACTGTCTTAGGCATAATAAATTAAGTCAATTGACTATGTGGCACAAACTAACAAACTTTAAAGATGTAAAAAGAGTTAAACACAACTTAAATTAAAATCATTGTTGATAGATGTAGCTCATATAAATCGGAGCAAGATGAGCTTACAAAATTTGGCTAATTTAATCATATCAGATTGTGGGTGCTAATCAGATTTTGGGTGCTAATGGGTACCTTCTGGACCAACAAAAAGTTCTTGTCGGAACTATTTTGGACAAAATGGTTATCGTAGGAACTTTTCATACGTCAAACTTGTTCTGATAAGCAGCAAAATTTTGTCCTGTTCTTGTGACAAAATTGAGAACCTTGAAAGAAACATTTTCTTCTTAAGAGTGTAGGCTGTGACTATGATCATCTGCCAAAAGTTGTGCACAACGGGGGTTACTCGGGTCAAATGGAGGTGCTTGCGCCGGCGTAACTCGTACTCTGTCTCGGAAAAAGGGCGCAAAATGTGCGCCAGCTTGTGTCAACCATTGGTCACGCCACTGGACGGGGTGGGGGTGTCAGCAGAGGGGCGGCCGTCCCCCTTATTTTTTTTTCAGAATATAGAATATCATATGGTTTTGGCTTTATAATTCATGAAATTTAGGTCTTTTTTATATTTTCGCCAGTAAGAATTTTCTTCTTCCCTCAGATTTTACCATTACGCCGCCCCTGGTGCGAACTACATAAATGTCCTTGTTTGCAAAATGTTTTTAGTGGAATGAGTAAAAGAAAAAGGTTTTCGCCAATTTCCGAAGTTTTACTTACAAGTGCCAGTGAAAATGAATCGAAGATAAACATAACATCCTCATTCGCAATTGATGTTGATCAAAGCGGACATAGTCAGATATGTGAATAAATTGTTTTAATTTTGTTTTATGATAAATTCCATGAAACAAGTAGCAATAAAAAAATGAAAGCCAACGTTGAGTTGTAACTTGTGAATACATCTCAGACCGATTGTATTTTGGAATAATTACTTTATTTCATAATTTGAATTCTGATGTAATGTAAAAGAAAACAGGAAGGAGTGAGTGTGTGAAACAAGTTTCATTTCTTTCAGCATGTTCAGTTCAAAAACTGAATCTATATTTGAGGGAATTATAAACAATGAACATATGTCATCTGAAGGCACACCAAAATTAAATAGCAAACGGTTTCTTCTACGACATCATTTTAAACCAGGCCAGTAGACGAACGTACGCATCCTTCAAAATCACAAAGGTCCACATTTTCGAAAATTTGCTCACACATAATGAATACTGGCTTAAGAATTTTAAATCAGAGAACATGTACTGTATAGCCCCGTTTATGAATAAGGTATTTGAAAAAGGCTGGCTCGGCGATTTAGGAATACGCAATCATTTAATTCATACGCAGTATGTGGAAACAAAAAACATCCCCTTATATTTCTCATAAGTGATTAGATTTCCATATATGGTAGCCTGCATATTTTTTTTTTTCTTTTCAAAAGTGTTTTTTTTTAGAAATGGATTTTTTACTCATTTTGAAGCGCTCCAAATTGAATGTGCAATAATCATTTGCATTATATACATGTATTTAAAATTTAGACGCGATGTTTTCTCTCTGAAACCTAGTGAAGAGGTATGTTTTTCACCTTTATATGATATACATTTTCAATATCAAAAAATGCAATGTGCTACATTAGTTGTAGGGCACTGTGTGGGGCAAACCTCCAGGAAGAGCATCTTTGTCAGACAGAAAGTAATGCATACAATTTGCATTGACTATGAAACTAGTCTAAAGCTTCAAAATATGCCAAAGTCTAGTTTCCACGTACATTTAGATTTACTCCATCTTCATATTGATAAGAAAACTTTAATCTCATTCAACTGCTCTCAGCAATACTAGAGTCTTGATTTGATGCAGAGTGAGTGTCTCTGGAGGAAAAAAAAAATCGAGAGTGGTGGTAATTTGGCAGGTTAAAAAATGCCTGGTCTGGAACGAGACACATTATGCCATGAACTACATTCGCCAAAAATACATACACCAAACAAATTCTAAAATTCTAAAAACGAATAAGCATATTTTGCATTCAACTTCAGAATGATTTCATCACAAATGTTTTGGTCTAGAAAACATATTTTTCGTTATGAAACATAAAGTTCATTATTTGGTATTTGACAGTCAAATGGCTAGGAAGTTGAACTTGTCCATAATGTTGAATGTGTAGCTTGCTGGGCATATCAGTCTCAGTTCTAGATTATGCCAACGTTTTTTACCTCCATAGTACACTATAACAGTACACTATTTCATAGTGGTTGAACATTTAAATGCATACTTTTCTGTTTGACAAAGTTGGTACGAGCAACCTGACAGCTTGCTTGAGCGCTTGCCAGCTAGCAACAACTAATGTATTGCATATTGCATGTTTTTGTGAGTTGAAAAATCGTTATTCATAACAGGCGGTGCTTTTATTGGCTCAGGCTGAGTGCAAGAGAAGTTAGTCCTGCTTGCAGACCTCTAAGAATGACTTTTG
>JZLH01S0098486.1:49168-78761 GCA_001188425.1 Eucidaris tribuloides
TGATTGTGTAGTTATTCCTCCTCGCCAATGTGGGGGATATTCCCTCATCCTGCCCAGGATTGTTCACCAGTGCTCCATTGCAAACTTTCTCTTGTCAAGGGCGTAGCGCTTGGGGGGGGGGGGCTCTCCGGGTGTTTGTCGCACTGGGTGCACGTGCCACCCCCCCCCCACAGAGCCATAGCGAATCTCCGCCCATGCGCAGCAAACTAAATTTGTACCACTTTTTCTGATTTTCAAACCGCCTGATCTACTCAACTTTAGTTCCACTCACCTAAGATGTGCACCTCTCCATTTCACTTTAGTATCCACCTCCCCAAGCATGTGCCACCTCCCTGTGCGCGCAAACCACCTACGCCCTTGATTGTTAGAGACCAGTACCACCCCATAAAGAGCAGAAGACAGTTGTTTGGGGATCAGAAAATACGTATGTACATAAGGAAATAAAGGTGACACGACGGACTGATAATAATAATAACAATAATATATACCTTAATACTAAACAAAAGTAACAATATGTTATTAAAAAATAAAATCCCGGTTAACCTGGGTGCGGATGATTGTACATGCCACCCCCCCCCCACCACCACCGTTGTGAGCTGGGGGGATCCATACCCCCATCCCCGCCCGTTTGGTCTACGCCACCTGCTATTTATCATGCCTGAAACTGATCTAATATTCTCTTTCTTTTTTTCTAACTCAGAACGCTATGAAGTGTATAGCTCCTAAGTTCCTAACAACGTACATTGCGATGGAGCAAAGATGCTATCTACGATCACATTACGTTACCATGGTAAGGTAGAGAGAGACTAATGTATCTGTCTTATAATCCATGGGATTGGTTAATGGTTACCACCAGATAAACACAACCATAACCCTCAACTCAAGGAAGACCCTCATTTGCTACATCAACAACTGAAAGATCCCACATTGCCATTCCTTTTCTAAGGTCCATATGTCTCCACTTGACATATTTAGCAACGTACAGTAATTTTGTATTGATAATATTTTTAGCTACGATAATAAAGGTAGATCACGTAGAACCAAAGATTTTTTTCCCTCGACCACTTTGTATTTACCGTAGGAAATGTTGTGCGTTTTGTGAATCGTGCCGGATACTTGGTTATTTCCGCCAGGGTTTCCTCTACCTCAAATTATTGAATCCACGCAATACTCCAATATTTTTGTTTTGTCGTTGATCTAGTAAACACTGGCATATTCAACAACAAACAAATGTTAGTCCAAGGTTGTTGGATTGGTGTGTACGAGATATACGATTTAAACACCAAGCGTCAAAATTTTGAAAGAGGTGTTATGTTTTACTCGAGATCAAATGTTAAAAAGACGTTGCGTTTTAGCTCACCTCAGCAACAGGGCTCAAGTGAGCTTATTGCCGATTCGCTTTTTGTACGTCGTTCCGGCGTTCGTCGTGCGTCGTGCGTCGTGCCGTCGTGCGCGTCGTGCGTCGTTCGTCGTGCCGTCGTGCTCGGTGGCGCTAACTTTTAGACATTTTCAGCTATCTTCTTCAATGGATGATTGGATATTGGCTCCAAGCTTGCGCAGCGAATGATCTTAGGGGTAGGATTCAAGGGCTGCCTCAACTGGTCCACCTGGCCCCCGAGGGGGCCAGCGGCAGCGGGCAGGGCCCAAAGGGGCCAAAAGTAGGGAGTTTTTCAAAACATCTTCTTCTCTAGTTTCCAGAAGTTAGATTTAGTATGTAAGCTAATTTGTGTGTAAGATACCTTATATGTGCGCTGAATTAATGTTGCCTATGACAATGCCAGGGTGGCCCGTTTGGCCCCAAGGGGGGCAAAAGTTTGGGGTAGGCCCTATGAGGAGTAATTCAATTCACAATTAGTGGATTTAGACCAACTTGTCGGGATTGAATCCTCAGGGGGAGGAAAAGCAGGGGTTCCTGGATGGGTACACAGGCCCCCGCTGGGGGCGCCATGGGTAGGGGCCGAGTAAATGGGCCCAAACTAGGTAACTTATTTAACACATGTCCCATTTGGAACCAAACTAGAGCGGTGGTAGATGTGTAAACAGTGGACCTCAATGTTGAATTTGGGGTCAAAGGTCACCATATGTAGGTCAAAGCGTCAAATTAAGCCAAGTTTCTTTCCTTGGGTTGGTATTAGCCTTTTTCTCTAAATTCCAAGAATAGTTTAGTTAAGCCCACTTCTGTATGTAGATTACTCTATGATGCTGAATTACATGTTTCTCATGCAATGCCAGGCCAGGTGGCCCGTTTTGGCTTGTTGGCCACCCAAGGGGGGGAAAAAGTTTGGACGATGGGCCCATATAGAATAGATTCACATTCAATCAATGGATTTAGCACCAAACTTAGGTTGGGAATATCTTCAGGGGAGGGGAAAAGAGGTTTCCTGGAGAGTGCTACACAGGCCTCCCCCCCCCCCCCTGGGAGCCATGGTGAGGGCCCATAAGGGCCCAAACTAGGTAATTTCTAACCCCAAGCCACATTTGTAACCAAAACTTGGGGGGTGGTAGCATGGCCGTAATACAGGGACCTCTCAATGTTATTTCGGGTCAAGTTCACAATAAGTATTCAAAGGCTTCAAATGTTAAGATACTACTAGGGCGGGGCTGAGACGATCGTGTGCCTTGTTCATTTAATAAAAACGGGATCTTAATGAATTTAATTTAACTTGGTCCAAAATTTCCGCCCATGGCAAGCAAAACAAAATTTGTACCACTTTTTCTGTTTTCAACGCCTGATCTACTCAACTTTAGTTCCACCTCCCTAAGATGTGCACCTCTCCATGTCACTTTAGTTCCACCTCCCCAAGATGTGCACCTCCCCGTGCCCAAACCAGCCTACGCCCTTGTTGTTAGAGACCAGTACCACCCCATAAAGAGCAGAAGACAGTTGTTTGGGGGATCAGAAATACGTATGTACTAAGGGAATAAAGGTGACACGACGACGATAATAATAATAACAATAATAATCACCTTAATACTAAACAAAAGTAACAATATGTTTATTAAAAAATAAAAATCCCGTTAACCTGGGTGGGGGATGATTGTACATGCCACCCCCCCCCCCACCACCACCTTGTGAGCTGGGGGATCCATACCCCCATCCCCCCGTTGTCTACGCCCCTGCTATTTATCATGCTGAAACTTATCTAAATATTTTTTTTTCTAAATCAGAACGGTATGAAAGTTATAGTCCTAAGTTCCTAACAACGTACATGCATGGAGCAAAAGATGCTATCCTACGATACATTACGTTACATGGTGAAGGTAGAAGAGAGACTACATGTATCTGTCTATATCCATGGTATTGGTTAATGGTTACACCAATAACACCATACCCTCAACTCAAGGAAAGACCCTCATTTGTACATCAACAACTGAAAGATCCCACATTGCATGTCCTTTTCTAAGGTCATGTCTCCACCTTGACATATAGCAACGTACAGTAAATTTAGTTTGATAATATTTTAGTAGTACGATAATAAAGGTAGATCACGTAGAACAAAGATTTTTTCCCCTCGACCACTTTGCTATACCGTACGGATGTTGTGCGTTTTTGAACGTCGGATACTTGATTTCCGCGGTTTCCTCTACCTCAAATTATTGAATCACGCAATACTCAATATTTTTGTTTTGTCTTGATTAGTAAACACTGGCAAATATTCAAAACAAACAAATGTTAGTCAAGGTTGTTGGATTGTGTACGAGATATACGATTTAAAACCAAGGTCAAAATTTGAAAGAGGTGTTATGTTTTTACTCAGTCAAATGTTAAAAAGACGTTGCTTTTTAGCTCACCTGAGCCAAAGGCTCAAGTGAGCTATTGCGATCGCTTTTTGTACGTCGTCCGTCGTTCGTCGTGCGTCGTGCGTCGTGCGTCGTGCGTCGTGCGTCGTTCGTCGTGCGTCGTGCGTCGTGCGTAAACTTTTAGACATTTTCAGCTTCTTCTTCCAAATGCATGATTGGATTTGGCCCAAACTTGGCAGGAATGATCCTTAGGGGGTAGGGATTCAAGGGTCCTCAACTGGTCCACCTGGCCCCCCAGGGGGCCCAGTGGCAGGGCCCAAAAGGGCCAAAAGTAGGTAGTTTTCAAACATCTTCTTCCCTAGATCCAGAAGTAGTTTAGTTAAGCCACTTTGTGTGGAGATACCTCTATATGTGCTGAATTAATGTTCCTCATGACAATGCCCAGGGTGGCCCGGTTTGGCCCCCAAGGGGGGCAAAAGTTTGGGGTAGGGCCCTATAGGAGTAATTCACATTCACATTAGTGGATTTAGACCAAACTTGGTGGGAGTGATCCTCAGGGGGAGGGAAAAGAGGGTTCCTGGAATGGTACACCAGGCCCCCCTGGGGGCCCATGGTGCAGGGCCCATAAGGGCCCAAACTAGGTAACTTTGTAACCACAAGCCCATTTGTAACCAAACTTGGGTGGTAGATGCGTAACAGGGACCTCAATGTTATTTCGGGTCAAGGTCATATAAGTAGGTCAAAGGTCAAATGTTAAGATACTAGGGTGTGCCTTGTTTTTATAAAAACGGATTTTAGAATTTAATTTAACTTGGCAAAATCAGCTATGGCAAGGGGATGCAAAGTTTTCAACTGGTTCATTTGGCTATGTTGGTGCCTAGATATCAGGCTCCAAGGGCCAAAACTATATGTATAACTGATGTTTTTTCTATGGGTACCATAGAGAGTTTGCGAGACCTCAGGTGAGCGTCGTGCCCCCCGGGGCTCTTGTTTTATTCTGTATCAACGAACTTTGATGACTGCAAGTTGTGCAATTTGTGCAAACAACACGTAAAGTCATTTGCATGGAATTTTGATACGCAGGTTAATACCTGCATTGAAAAAAAGGTGTAATAATGTTTCACGATGCATGATGAACAACAAGCAAGGGTTCGCAAAGGCTGAAATAATTACCTAAAGTGATGCAGTGAGGCCTAGCAAGGTTTTTTCCCGAGCTCTGTTTCATCATATCTACAGGCTAGGGACTTTTCGTCAATCAATAAGTAATTATCTAGCTTTTTCATGCCGAATTTTCGTGTGCAGATAAACCAAATGTCGTCTGCTGACTTGCAGGTTGACTTCCTCCAAACTGTTTAATGATGAACACGAAAACATCAAAATCGCAAGGTGAACATGCGTGTTACATGGCACTGATTTCGTTCAAATCATGTAGCCTACAGACTGAACTGTACTTATGGAAATATAATCAACCGGATCAACGCAAGGACTGTATCATGACCTGAGTACGTGGTTAGTATACGTGGCAAAATGTTTGTAGCTCCATAATAAAGGAACACAATTTCACATACATTGAGAAAAGTCAAACTCGGGGAAAAACTGGTAATGCAAGCAAACAGTATTAATTGGTCGTATACACTATTGTGCTGTCAGGTGTAGATGTCGTCCGAGTCTGATATTATTCACAATTACGTAACTGTATTACGGAATCGAATTTCCTTTGACAGGGGTTATGGTCTTTAAAAACACTCCATTCATCCGAGATTACACCCGAATTGAAAGCGAGGGCTATCGGAGAGACACCCGTTCATTACTGACACACACAAACGAATTCCCGAAACATGGCGACCTTGCGACCTTTTCTTCCTCGGAGTAGACTCTCTGCGCGAGTGCTTCGTACCCGCAGCCTGCCAATTTGGAACAAAGTAAATCGAGACAGGGACTTCGCCACACCCCCGCTCCCGTCAATTTTTTCAAAGTTGTGAAAATAACGGGGATTCATTATTTGGCTCGTAACTTGGCAGGTAAAAAAAAATGGTAGGCAAAAAATGGTTTTGTTTGTCGTCGGCCCCGTGCCCATGCTTGTTGGATGATGTTTGGCTTGTAATTTGGCAGGTAAAAAAAATGGTGGGCAAAAAGGTTTTGGTCATCGTCGGCCCCCTGCCCCTCCCGTGTTGAATGATGTTTGGCTTGTAATTTGGCGGGCAAAATGATTTTGGTCGTTGTCGACCCCTCCGAAGATTTTACCCTGGCGCCGCCCCTGAATCGAGACACTGGTCAAAGTAAAGCAACTGACTGAATATAGTAGTTTCCTTATCGGTAAAGGTTGGGGTATCAAAATTGTCTGGAAGCCAGACTAGAGCAGTACGTGTGTTGATTGTTTCGTCTTGTGACCATACATGCCCATGGGAGCGAGGTTCCTGAAGTGTTGCAAACTTGCAGCCGCCCGAGATTTTTGAAAAATTAAAGAAAATGATCGGGGGCCGACTGTTTTGCCATAGGACACACACATAGTGATATCTGCTACCTGATCATTAAAAAAATCACACTTTGTCACTATAAACAATTTCAATAGGTTTGAAGTTGTTTTAATTTTTATGGCTGCGGTGACAATAGAATACTTTGTGAAAAATTTATGCGGTAACAACAATAGAATACTTCGTGAAAAATTTATGAAAAAGGTTGTCTTAATGACCAAAACCATACCAGTGCTTTAAGTTTAAGGCTATGATACACAGTCATGAAATGGTTGATATACACCCGACGACCACGTGAATGACATAAATACAAAACGTAGGGGTCTCGTGTCTTCGTCTCATTTACTCACATGGGAAAACAATTTCCCGCTTTTGATTATAATTCGACGTAATACGTGTGAAAGAACAGTCCTCATTGCCAAAATAAATTTAATGTGGCCCACAGCTTTAGTATGCAAGGTACACTGTATATCACACTAGCATGTTGCGGATACAACATAATGAGGAAGCGACAGTTTTTGGAAGGATTTTTAAGAGGGATTTTTTTTTTAGAAAAAAAGTGGAATGTTACATTTTTTCGCTTTAAAATTCATATCCGTGTTGTGAAAGTTTGTCTTCGTAAACAAAGAATTGCGGAATAATTCATAGAAAAAATCATCCAAAATTATATTTGCTTACTTTCTTTCCTTTTTTTGTGGGGGGGGGGCAAAAACATGCATTACGTGTAAAGACAGCGATATGCCGGCCACCCCCCCCAAAAAAAAAAAAAAAATCAGCACTTATCGGCACATAGGATTTAATATCGTGTGCGCCTTGTATTTACACGGCACCACACAAGCAACACACAGTCACACACACAGCACACAGCACAGCACAATAAACACACAGTCACACACTGACCGCATACATAAAAATACATGCTGCTAGTGCGGTTATAAGTCACAATTTCTTTTTAATTGAAGACATTATTTTTTTTTTCAGCAGGCAATTCCAAAAGCTTTTCACATCAGATCCAAAACATTATGCAGCATGCAGCTTACGGTATAATGTTGTTGCAAATGGTACTAAGAAGGTGTTAAAGTGATGGTCGAACTTCCTAGGAACATTAATTGAACGCCCAGTTGTTAACAATGATTACAACGAATGTCGCGGCATTTGCTCGCGGCGGCGACAATTACCCGGACGATTATTTCATGGCACTAACCCTGACCCCTCAAAACGCTAAGCCTATAACCGCAAACAAATAACACATACCCGATTCTGAACTGGAACCCATGGCAACCCTAACTCTTTCTTCACCGAAGGGGGCACATGTCGCCGGAGCAAATCGGATACACCATGCAATCCGCCCACAATGTTTGTCCCTGGTAATAATGGTGTATTACGGCGATGTACAGCGAATAAATGATTGCAAATCAATTTGTCAAAATGGCTAATAAGTAATGGGCAACATCGGGTTGAACAAAAAATACAGCGCCTAAATTGCCGTTATGCTGAGTTGTGTTTATGCATACTTTGTAAATGGTGCGGTATGACTATTATGACCTCAGAGAGAGGCCTGTGTGGTATACATTTTGTCGCCTAATGGATGTGTGAACAAGAGGCGCGTTCAAATGATTGTGATGAGTCATACCTTAACCTTTCAGATCCTTTGTGTGATACGTATGTGCCGCGGTTGAGACGCTCCCCATTTTGCAGCGCCAAATTTCCGTTCGGCCAGAGCATCGTCAATTTCAGAAGTCAACAGAAGATTTTCAGTTCCAGAGACCCCCCATATTTGCCGTTTCGCTCTAATTTTCGCGTTGGCAGCGCCGCTTGCGGCGGCGGCCGAGCGGCAGAGCAGTTGCCTTTTCCAGCAGCGGCGGGTCGCTGCCGGCGGGGGGGCGGGCAGGCAGGGGCCGGACTCTTCGCCCGCAAAACAGTTTCCAGAGCATAGCATTGTGAGGTTTTCATGAAAGGCCTTAGCTCGCCTGTTCCAGAGAACACCCCATTTTCTCGGCTCAAAGCCCATTCCAGAGCCCCCGATTTTCGATTCGAGGTGGGGCGGCAACATAGGTATGCACTTTGTAAGTCGAGTGCCCCCCCCCCCCGGCGGAGCCTTTCAGTAATAGCGTAATAATGTTAGAGCTGTTTGCTGTCACCAAACACTCGTTTTGACCGTAATACTACCACCAGTAAAAGCACCGATGTCGCAATTTCCATAACGTATCACTGAACATTGGTGAATTATCAGGGCCTACCATTCATACAACATTCCCTCTGATGATTCATGATTTCATTACGTTTTACTCCACCATTACACACATGTGATGGCGCAAACTTGATCAATCGCAGAGTTCCCAACCTCATTCGAATGAAAAAGGGGTATTTGTAGTTTGAAAGGGGCTGTTTTGCCTTGAAAAAATGGCATTTCTTTTTTTGTAGAAATGTGCAACAAAGTGATCCGAAAGGAAACAGTATTTTGAGGCATTTTGCTCAAAATCACATTAAAGGTAAATGACATGATTGGGGGTAGTCCTCATCTTGGGCTGAAACTATTCTAGAATCAAGTAAACTATACAAGGATTCTGCTGTGAAAATTTTTTAGTCAAACATTAACTCATTCTATAATAACTAATGTCAATATTCCTCGTGGCAGGCAAACCTGTTGTGTAGCTCTCTATGGCTTATATATCTATCGTGCCCCGATAGAATTAAAATCTCCGTGTGTTTATGCTTGATTCTCCTTAAGTAAACAAATTATAAACAAATCCTTCCAGCTATGGAAGTTTTAATCATAGTAGGAGTAGTAATATCAGTATAGCAGAAGTAAAAAGAAGAAAAAGTGACAATAGTACTAGCATCATCCGTTGTTGCTGTTCAAGGACACTTCGTTTGAAAGTAATCAGTGAATTAAATGGTGATGGCTCAATCACTTTATAGTTTTGTTTGCTTCTTTTTATACAGTTCCTTCTACCAAGATGCCTGTCAATCAGCCCATCTCAGATTCGAACCACCGCAAGGATCAGCTAAAGAAGCAAGCCGACATCAGAAACCGACAAGCCACCCATGACTATACCGAAGAGAGCAAGGCGCAACACATCCGACACCCGTCCGTCACGGAATCCTGTAGCAAACAGACACACGGACATGATCGTCGTTACGGTGTTTGGGGCCCCATTTTCAAAAGCAGACGTGACTTCGTCGATATGCATCTCTGTTAAAGTAATCCTTCATAATTATGCTGCATTTACTTTTTAAGTATTGAAAGTTTACCCAAAGAAACAAGAGTGTTTGCGTGCTTCAAAGAATAATAGTTACATTGCCAGAGACAATTCGAGTGCAAGTGCATGAAAGAATTCGGTACATATAATCAGAATTTTGCCAACCGTATAGGCGTTGATTTTTGTCCAATGCCTTGTCCGAGTATTTTGAAGTGATTGCTGTAGGCCTATTTGCAGTATATTGACCGCCAGAGATGATTTAGTTTACGAGACTTTCAGACATTGAAGTTCTTTTCACTGGAATGCCAGCTACAGCTTCTAAAATGACAATCAATCATGATGACATTTCATCAACCGGCTGCCATTTTGGCTTTGTAGGAGATCAGATAAAAGACACATTTGCTACGTTTTGACAGAAAGAATACTCGTGATCGCTGAATGTTCGAAGTGTCATAGTCCCCGTATTAAAGGAGAATGATTATTAGACGCCACTAAATGAACCGATCACAATATATTCTACATCCGGTGCAGGATGCAGTTGCTGAGATTTCATACAGAAGTTCCGTCACCGTTTCAGAGTTGACCGAAATCGCTTTCAACATATCAGGCGCGTCAAGACTATAGAGACAGTCCATTCCATAATTATTGGTGATGAAATAGAACAATGTTTTTGTTGATTTGGGAACTAATAACAAGAGATTATCATTTTGTATAGCTCGTGCTGTATATTTGCCGGAACGTATTATGCTCTATTTTCTTAAAAAGTCTGTAAAGTTGGTGAAATGTTTATCGAATTACCAAAACCACGCAAAATGTAAATGTCACAGGAAGAATATGTAGCCTTTGATAAACGTGACTCTATTTTTCAGTATAAACAAAACCCAGTGCCAGTATAGTTGTATTAATTTTATTGTTGTACATGTATTGTTGTATTGTGTAGTTTCGTGATTTCATTCTAATACAAACTGACATAATATGTATACGCAATGGTAGCATTAATATTAGACTTGTTTACATTTATAGTGTTGTAATCCTTCCAAAACTAATCACGAGAACAGTTTATCTGTTGTCTGTTGGAACATGTGTATTATATACAGCAAGATTACACCGCAAAATCATTTATTAATTATGATGGTGCATAGTAATTTTTTAATGGCTGTAATATCATGTTTACTTCTCATCCAACCTATACCAACTTAATCTAAATGACCAGTAGGGGCCTGTTGCAGTGCTGCCAAGTCGTACTGATTTTCAAAATTTTTAATTATGTGTATTCCTATTACATGCCTGCCAGAGATACTGATTACTTTGGCAAAATACGGATTTTTAGCCATACTGAAATACTGTGAAAGAAGTTGGCAGCTCTGCTGTTGCATAAAACTTTAACCAGAGAAATGGTTGAATGTGAAAACTCCGGTAGGCGTGTTTGTACCATTCATTTTACCGTAGAAGACACTCTGGTTAAATAATGCCCCCATTCCACTTACCGAAGACCCCAGACACACCACTGAAAGATGCAAAATTGGCTAGATCTAACAGCTGTCTCCAAGACCAGATACATGTTAGAATAGTGTTAATACGGAATGGCTCTGAAAACCCTTGAAAGATCACTGAACGACCAAACATCTTGCTGATCTTAGAGAAGTCCTCCAGCGATCTCTCAAGAGTTTTCAGTGAGCGTTCACGCAAATTATGGCCTTCATATAAGTCTTTCACTGGTTTCGATAGGTTTTCACTAGTCTTTCGATGATTCCTCAATAGTTCAGTGATCTACAGAATGTGGCAATTCTTAAGAGACTGTTGAAAGATAATTGAAAGGCTAGTATGACCCTTCAGCAGTTGAGCGATCATAGAGAGATCGCTGAAAGACTGATGAAAAAGAAATCATGAAAGACTATTTTTAAACCGTTTCAAAATATTTGAGACCATGAAATCCGCTGAAAGATCAGAAATCATGAAAATCCTCAGAGATGATTGAGAGATCTGTCAATTTTTACGGTCTTTCAAATCAGAGGTCTTGCACTATGTGAAGCAACCCCTTTTCTCTGGTGAAAGTTTTCAAACAACAGGCACCGTATCTTTGTAAGTATCCAAGGGCGTAGGCTGGGGGTGCACTGGGTGCAAGCAAAACGAAATTTGCACCACTTTCTCTGCTTTCAACGCCCGATTTACTCAACTTTAGTTCCACCTCCCTAAGAAGTGCACCTCCCCATGTCACTTTTGTTCCACCTCCCCAAGATGTGCACCTCCCCGTGCCCAAACCAGCCTACGCCCTTGGTATCGTCGGTAATATCAAATTTCTGTTCCATTTTGGGGTAATGTGCAATGTCTGTATTACATTTACTACGCGAGCATTTAACAAGTTACTATTCATCTATCTTCTATGGTACAAGAAGTGTTTCAGTTGGTTAACCTGGGCACTTCGAAAACGATATTTTACTAAATCCAAGTTTCCATGTGTGTATTATACATGTCTAGCATATTTTCTACCAGTTCCTTTTTTTTACATACAGTTTCCGTATTATCGTGCTTCAGTGTCAAGTCAAAGTTTTAATTGTGGATTAGAGTTTCTATGAATTCTTCCTCATGGCGTATTTTTAATGAGCGTATGCTTATGTAATCTATTTCTTCAAAGGCTTCTGTGAATGCGACATGTTAAAACTTTTGCCTCTGTTCATTTCCATGACTATGACAAAAGTCACTACAGTGGACTCTTATTATAAAGAACACTGATAGATGTATATAACAAAATCTCACTATAACGAACACATATACCGGTCCCAAAGTTCAAAATATCTGTTTCTTATTGTTTTTTTGCAACCCAGAAATAACAAATTGCATTATAACAAATACATGTACATGTATATGTCGTGGTCCCAAGGAGTCTGCTATAACAAGAGTTTATTGTACATGCATTATGATTTCGACACTGCCATATTAAAGATGTATTATAGAACTAAACTAAGGGTATGCATTTTATATGTACGTGGTTCACGTATTAATCGTACGGTACTATCTCCTCAAACAACTACATGTATAGTGAACTATTGCCAATTTTCAAGTCACATTTTTCTAGACGTTTTCTGCAATTTCTTCCGTACTTGTTTGAGTACGATGAATGAAGTTTCTGTGAGACTCTGTGTGCGAGCATGTTTTGTGGAAATGCGTAAATTGTAAGTGCTTTTAATGAAAGTTTGGCAAAAATCCACCAAAGAATAACAGAGTTATGAAGGTTCAAAGTTTTAATTGTGTGACGTCACATGCGAGCAGCTCCCCATATGTCATGTGATATAAATTCCATAAAATTGCCGTTTTCTCACAAATTCGAAAATGATTTTACCTTTGCATTTATTATATTATCAGAAACACTGTTTCATACAGGCTTCTTTGAAAAACGCCCATTCAATTATCATAAAAAACCCAGTTCAGTTATCATGAACCATTAAAAAATGGCAATTTATGAAATTTATATTACATGACGTATGGAGAGCTGCTCGCATGTGATGTCACAAAATTAAAATTTTGAAACTTCATAACTCTCTTATTCTTTCATTAATATGTTTCTGTCATTGTTCTGCTTTTATTAAAACCAGCTTCACGTCCGGGTGAACTTTGCCTTTAAGTGAAAGGGATAGAGTGGTAAAGAATGTGAGAGTACAGCGGCATACTTATTGCCTGCCATGCAGGCATGTAACTCTTTTATACGGGAACGATCTTTTTTTATATTACATGTAGGCTATTATCGCAATATCATTTACAAATAAGCTAGTTTCTTTATGAAAGCGTTGTAAAGTGAAATAAATTATGTTTGGGTTTGGCATACAGCGTGTTTTGTTTGTTGTTTATGGAACGGTTGTCGGAGTGTCTATCTCTACGTTTCGCCATACTAAAATGAATTTTTTGTCGAATTAGAACTCTCCCCACTTTCCAAACTTAACTTTAATGAAAATGGTAATGGGATAAAGAAATCCATCCTTCCATAATTGAGGGTGTTTCGACTTCAGTTGGTGTAAACGTATAATTTCAAAACACAGTGATTTGATTAGAATAAGTCGAAAATGCGTTAAGAATCAAATAAGTGGAAACATTATATATACATATAAAATATATATACATGTAAACTGGCTATACAGTGTCAATTCAGGCTGGAAGGATCTGTGTGGAATTTGTTTACTTGAGAAGAAACAAGCTTATTTTAGCAGTACATATGGAATTAAAGCCACAAGCTAACGATGACAACAGTTTAAAAATGTGAGCTACATAATCCTCCATGCTCTAAGTGTCTTTGATAAGGTCTAAAAATGAAGCCCTGAAAAAAAATGTATTTCAAAATGATTATTTAGTGCTTTAAAAAAGTGAAAATCTACAAGCACTCAAGTTGACCGGATTCACCTGCCCATTTCCTCCCATAGAGTTACTATGTGTAGATCTAGGCTATTTTATCCTCCACCGGAGTGCAAATTGTTTATTCATGTATATCTTCCCAGTGGCAGCATAACTTTCCAAACGTTTGTATTCTAGGGTTATTTATTTATTTATTTATTTATTTATTTATTTATTTATTTATTTATTTATTTATTTATTTATTTATTTATTTATTTATTTATTTATTTATTTATTTATTTATTTATTTATTTATTTATTTATTTATTTATTTATTTATTTATTTATTTATTTATAGCTACTACGTAGCTCAGATATCACATTTTCACTTTTTTTTAATTGAAGCTCCACAATGTTAGCCTGTGCCTTTAATCTTCGGCCCGACCAAATTTATCCCGTAGGAAGCTTTGCGACACATTTCACAATCACAACATTTTCATTTTGTAATAATAAGTGTACAACAAAGACGAAATGTACAACTGAAATTTTCACAGCAGAAAATTTAAACACTATACATGAACTTTTGCTAATACAGTAATGAATTTGTTCATTTACAGTTACATATCTACGTAATCATATCAAATTTACGTAATACTTTTTGCAAATTAAATATTCATATAACTGTTGTACAAAATGTACATTACATAAAATAATAAAATAATATGGCCAGGTACTCGTGAAAAAAAGCTCTTAAAAAGAGGTTATAAAAGTTCATTGTTATACATGACTCGTAGGCTTTTGTTGTTTGCTGTCCCATATGAACGTATATTATTACGAGGGAGCGAACCAGGCGAGGAAAACGTACTCTGTGGGTGATTAAGTATTATTTCATCATCAAATAACACTAAAAGCCCGTAAGAGTTTGAAATTTACATAATGGAAGATAGAAGGAAATGATAGGTGGATAAAGTACAAGATTGACATACGAAAAGAGGGAGGAAAAAGCAGAACGAAAGTTAATGGCAGAAGAAAAGATTAAAGGATAGAAATGTTAACGAATAAAAAGAAGTGATGATAGAATTAAAAAAAACCATCCATATTAGGAAAGTTAGAAAGAGAAAGTGAAAAAAAACAAAGGAAATGACTGAGCAATAATAAAATGATAAAAAAATGAAAATGATAACAAAAAATGAAGAAAAGCAAAAAATGAAACAGAAGAGGAAAAATAAGCAAATGCACGTTTAAATGCATGTCTAAACAGGAGTAATTATACCAGTAGAAAAAATTACGAGGAGTGCAGATTTTTTTTTTTTTATCATTTAAGATGATTGTCCAGCGAGTTCCAAGGGAGGCCAAGCATCGGGAGAGGGGGTAGTCGTCGGGGATGGGGAAATTGTGGGTGTGACGATGAGAAATACGGAGATATGGAGTGGGTAATTGTCCTCAAGACTAGTTGCTGGAGGGGGGGGGGAATTGTCCGAGAGGTCATTGTCCTACTTGGCAGTTGTCATGCGAGTAGTTTTCCTTGCAGTATTTGTCCTGGGGAGTAAGTTGTCGGGGGGGGGGGAGAGAGAGTTTCCTAACGTTAGTTGTACTATAGGAGGGTACTATAGTCCTAAGGGGATAGTTGTGTGGGTGAGTAGATGTCCTGGGGGTAGCTGACCTAGGGGGTAATTAATTTTGTCCGGGGAAGTTGTCCTGTGGGTAGTTGTTCCTGGGGGTAGTTATTCCTGCATGGGGGGTTTTTGTCCCAGGGATAATTGTAGGGTAGGGGATGGGGGCGGCTAGTTATCCGGATACGTCATTGAATTTCGGAATTTTGTTGAATCCTATGGTGGTAGGGTGGGGTAGGGTCTCACCGTCGCATGCCGCGGGGAACTTTTGATAAACGTTGAACCCCCCCCCCCCCGCGCCTCCCCACCAATCTGGAAACAGATCTAAGCAGCTGGAATTATCACTGTCCCTTTATCTGCCCACATTCAATACTTCACTGAGTTGATAATTATATTTCGATCGGTGTTCGCTTTGTAATTTCCTGACTGATTCATAAGTAACTGATTATTTAATTATATAATCGCACAATGAATACATTTGGATTATTCTTACATTTCAGCTACTTGTTCATGTTTTCATTGCCATCTACAGCAGCGATGGCTTATTAATTCCAATCCTTGAATAGAAGAGTCAACAAACTACACAAGATATTAATTTTGTTCAATGTAGGATCAAACATAGGGAAAATGTCTTGAAGCCGTTTTAAAATCAATACGAAAATTTTAACTCCATATTGCAAAGTTCTTCAGGTTGCACGAAAGTATTTTTTGAAAACTATATTATCTATTTGCTACGCAATTAATTAAAACAGACGAGTCACTCTGTTTGGCCAATGCTTCGAAGCATTAAGCGAAGGTCAAGTAATAAATATAAAACGACTTGTTTAAATATAGTTTTCAACATGTGGAAGCCCCATCGGATTTTCTGTCAAACTTTGATAATCTGACTATACCGTAGAACACAAAACTAGATTTAGACAATAAGTTAAAGGTTAGAGTATTCTTCAGGAACTGTAAGTTGCGTTGATTAAAGGTTAGTGACATGATGGGAACACTTCAAAATGCCTCAAGAACCAAATCAGTTCAAATATATACTATCCACCAGCTGGAGTGGATCTCCCAGCTTGAAGGATTTGTCTGTAATTTGTTTACTGAAGGAGAATCATGCATGAACATACTAGTATTTCAATTTTATCGGGGCATGATAAAAATAGGACCCATAGAGAGCCACACAGCAGGCTTGCCTGCCGCAAGGGATATTGACATTAGTTATTTTAGAATGAGTCAACATTTGACTACAAGATTTTCACAAGAGAATCCTTGCATAGTTTACTTGATTCTAGAGTAGTTTCAGCCCAAGTTGAGGACTGCCCCCCATCATGTCATTTACCTTTAAAGTAATAGGCTAACATTGTGGAGCTTCAATTTAAAAAATTGTCAAACTTTGATATCTGAGCTACATAGTAGTGTTCAAATGGACAAATAAACACCCTAGAATACAAAAGTTTGGAAAGTTACACTGCCAATGGCAAGCTATACATGAATAAACAATAAAACTCGGGGCGAGTTTTATTAACCTAGGTGTACACACAGTAAGTCTATGGGAGGAAATGGGCAAGTGAATCTGGTCAACTTACGATTTTCACCTTCTTAAAGCACTAAATAATCATTTTGAAATACAATTTTTTTCAGGGCTTCATTTTTAGACCTCATCAAAGACACTGGTAGCATGGGGAATCATGCGGCTCAGATATTTTTAACTGTGGTAAATGTTAGCCAATACCTTTAAGCTATTACTATCATTGTGCGGATAAATTTCGGTACATGAATTTAAGGCAAGGTTCACCCTGACATAAAGTTGGTTTTAATAAGAGCAGAACAATGAGAGAAACATATTAATGAAAGTTTGGCGAAAATCCACCAAAGAATAACGGAGTTATGAGGTTTCAAAGTTTTAAATTTGTGACGTCACATGCGAGCAGCTCCCCATATGTCATGTGATATAAATTCCATAAAAGTGCCCTTTTCTCAGAAATTTGAAAATGATTTTACCTGTGCCCCGGACCTGTGCATCCAATATATTATCAGAAACATTATTTCAAACATGCTTCTATGAAAAAACCCCATTCAGTTATCATGAACCATTAAAAAGTGGCAATTTATGGAATTTATATTTCATGACATATTGGGAGCTGCTCGCATGTGACGTCACAAATTTAAAACTTTGAAACCTCATAACTTCCTTATTCTTTGGTGGATTTTCGCCAAACTTTCATTAATATACTTCTCTCATTGTTATGCTCTTATGAAAACAAAGTTGATGTCAGGGTGAACGCTTGTCAGTAGCGGGAGCAGATTCGAAAAACGGCCTGGAAAGTGACATTCGTGCAACCCACTTTACTCTCATTCTGACCCAGATAGGCCTGTAGAATAGACCCTATAGAACACCTAGGTTACTGTGGTATAGTCAAATTGTGTATCACTTAAAAGATATAGGCCCTTAAACCTAAAGGAACACACTTCACAGAAATATCGAAAATAAAGAATCAATCTGAAAATAATTGTTATATTCTTGAGGCTGTTCGTGATGAAATCTCCCCAAATGATATCAAATATTGGAATCAACCTCAGCTTCCAAGTTGCATGATATATTCATACATCGACCCGCTTGCCTGACCTCAAAATTAAAGTGCGAAGAGTATATACGCTCAACATTATAACAAGATGGCCAAAAGGAATGGCAACACCTACCATTGTTTAATTTCTTCAATCATCATCAGGCCAGAATGGTCTTGATGGTGTAAATCATTCAGTTAGACCAGTTCTTTTCCCAACAAAATGGACCCTGTTATCGCGTTTTGAGTAAGGCGTTTTTGGATGGCTACGACGCAATTTTTCTGAGCCAATGTTGATCCCTCAAGAATGCGATGACTTTAATCCAGTGCGTCATCTCGGAACGCGAAATGTTGTCTCACTGCCGTGCCAATGTTGATCAGACAAAGGACATAATCCGCCCTTTTGTGTATTGAGATTTATTCTATCTATTGTTATTCTATCGGCACGCCTTCCCTAACAGCCAGAATATCTCTCGCGAGACTCGGACTGTGTTTGAATAAGTGGTGGGCGAATTTGATTAACGACATTGTCCCAGAAACAGTGAACCTAGGAATATCAAACGCTCATAATTTAAAGCAGTAATTATGATATCTTTTGTTGAAAAAGATTTTCTAACTACTAAAGAAAAAACAATGGACCAATTTGGTCTATGATATTGGAAAGAAATTAAGCGATCGCAGCGTGTTGTGCATTCTTGTTCTGGCCTGTATGATCTCAATTAAAGGGATTGTGTTCTCCCTTTCATTTGGATTCAAATTTTCTTTCGCAGTTAAGAGCAGATAATGATTTTTATTTAATCGCCTGTGTAAAAACTGATTGGCATAATTAGTTTTTAATGTGTTTTGTAAGTAAATAATTGTATATATTTTGGAAATCCATAATAATTTTCACCTGATGTCAAAGGTGGCTACACTTAGTATACATTTCATATGGAAAATGTTTAGAATGCATATCGAAATTACAGTGTAAGACGAGGTATTTTTTATCGAACCCTACAAGATTGATAGGGATATCATTATATAATTTGTTGCGGAAAGAATATCGTAACATCAAAAACACAAATGCCGATGATTGTTGAAGAAATTAAACGACCATATAGGGTTTCTTTCTGGTTCTGTATAATCTTGTAAAAAGCGATTTTGTTTTTATAGTTTCAAAGTTCTATCCCACTGTCCAGTAGTGCTAAAAGTGATAGTAAATGGAGATCTATTTAAAGATAAGCTATTCATTTCAGGTAGTTAACGGTGAACTGTGATATCATAAGGAAGATAATCGGTTTTACCTCCATCTTCAGTAAAACGTTAGCACTGTGAAGTGTACATGATTGAAAGATCGTTTTTCACAAGGACTAACCAATCCCCTATTCGGTAAAGATGCTACGTTTTAGAGAAAAAGAACCAACAAATCATCTGTCTGTCACCAAAAATTCCTGGAAATATGCTATGCGCTTTTCCATAATCTAAAGGCGACTGTTACTAAGAAGGATTTTTTTTTGGCAAAAAAAAATCTCGTTTAATTATAAGAATTACCTTTCATATAAACTGTGAAATCAGTTTTAGGCAATATGTATTTGAGAAAAGAAGGACAATCTCGGAATATTCTATGATGTAGTTTTTTAAAAAATTGTAAGGCATTCTGTTCTCCTGAAAGGGAGTTATTTAATCATGAACAACAATATCGCCACACCATATCTGTCAAACGTTGTCACGTGCCTTATAAAGGTAAAACATTTCACGACTATAGAACTCCTTCAATATAAATTCATCATCATTTTATCCTTTAATACACATCTTAAAAATGTTGGCCAAACATACTGTCCACAGCAACAATCGGTTAAACTTTATTCAATTCTGGGTTAGTTTTCAACCCATAATGTGTGCTTTGGGTGAGAAACACGCGCAGTTATTGGTTTAAATTACGCCAGAGTTGGATAAATATTTAACCAATTGTTGTGTAAGACAGTATGTTTGCCCGAATCATTTTAAGAGTGTATCGATGACCAAATTTACTGGCCAAACTGCTCTTTACATCAACGTCTTGACTGCGTGGAAAAGTTTTAAAAAGGTGATTGTACGGTAAGCCAGAAACACATCCTCCCCCAAGAGAATAATATTTCCTGTAGGGTTTCTTCAATGTATTTGGTTAAGCGGACATTGACTATATTGCTTTGGATAAATATTTTTATATGTGGTATCTCCAAAAATGATGAAAATATATTACACTCAGAGAGGCCGTTACGTACAATTTTGCCAACACTGATTGTACGAATTTACCCCGGTGCCTTGTCAAATATTTTACCAGAATTATACTTTTGACAGTAATAGAATGGAGTGAATCACTACATTCATGGTAAAATGATACAATTTACAAGGAAAAACCATGAAAATTTGTTACAGTTTCGTTATCCGAAGTTCGTTATTCCGAAGGTTGTTATTCCGAAGGTTTCGTAATTCCGAAACACGTAACTTGCCTAATACTCGATTGTTCGTTAGTCACGAAAACGAAATAAGGTTCATTACTCCGAAAGGTACGTTTTTCGCAAGCCTTCGGAATAACCGAACGCTTCGAATAACGAACATCACCCGAAAAATTTGACAGGACATTTTTCAGTTGCAAGCATTAAATTGTGTACTTTAATACGTAATTTACTACAAACGTTGGGTCATGGAAGGATACAGATTATAAAACGCACGGCTGGAATATTTGGCATAATATTGATCATATCAATAACATATTGAATGATTAAAGAGGCAAAGATAACAAGTCCAGTCGATTACAAATACAATACACTCTTGCCCACTGAATTTATTGTGCCCCATACATTAGCCTATATTCCTATAATTCCTCCATATTAATGGATTGGACGGTTTCAAAGAGGAGTGTAATTGCTACTTTATTTCATTATCCTTGGCCACATGAACTGAAGGGAGGCATATTTGGGTGATTAAAATATACCTAATGTGAAAGTTATAACTTCTTCATGAAGGCATCACTCTCTCTAAAAAAAAACAACAAGAATAAACCTTAACAAAGCAATGGTACATTACGGGAATTTCAAGACATTTCGTACCCAGTAAATGTTTTGTTAAAAATGTCCTCGTTACGATGACTATGGAAGCGTTAAGTGGAATATGTATATACTTTAAGTGTCATAAAAACGTAATCCTTGTATATTTAGAGCGCAAATTGCGTAAACAATGACCGAAATAGTCTCAAACAGCGGAAACAAATCTGGACGTTTAATGCAAGCCTGATACAGCCAACAACTTGAATGATTAAAATCACTGGTAATGGGCTAATTGTACCGGGATAAATGTTCACGTTTCGAACCCGACTGTACTGAAACAACCCGCCCCCCCCCAAAAAAAAAAAATAACAATCAATAAATAAATAAATAAATAAAATCAATCGAGATCAAATTTTCCCTGGTAATTTATTCTCCTCTAACTTGTATGACATGAACCAATAATCGTACTGATGTTAAGTGGTAGAATAATCCCAATGTGAGTTGTATTTGATAGAAAAATTGATCGTTCCTAATGAGAGGAGATGTGGCAAGAGATAAAGAATGTAAATTATGTAATTCCCCTCCCAAATTATGTCAGTTTGGAAAGTAGTTCAAGCACTCCTTTATGGAAACAGAGTCTACTGTGACTTTTTTTGAAAAACTGCCACACTCGCTCTAAATTTGGCATATACGCGTGCTACATTTTAATCAATGTAATACCGATGTTTATTACCAATAACTGTGCCAGTATACGTTGATACAATTATGTATTATATGAAATGTTATGTTAAATTCAACATAAACATCAGAATAAGTCTACATACTGGCACAAAGACTATTGTCACGAAAATATCACGAAGTAAGAAGAGTGATTATCGAGATAACACTCAAATAAGTTACAATAACAGCTAGTATTTGTCCTTAAAGTAACTGCACATGATTGGGGTAGTCTCAACTTGGGCTGAACTACTCTTAGATTCAAGAATTAAGTAAACTATCAAGGATTGCTCCTGTGAAAATCTTGTAGTCAAACGTTGACTCATTCTAAATAAATAATGTCAATATCACTCGTGGTCAAGCGGGAAACCCTGCTATGTGGTCTCTACGGGGGCTATATTTTATCATCCCCGAATAAATTACAGATACTCATTATGTTTATGCTTCATTCTCCCTTATAGGTAAACAAATTACAGACAGATACTTCTAGCTGGGAGATCCACCCTGCTAGTGGTATAGTGGTACATATTTCAACGTCATTTGGTGTTTCTTGAGGCATTTTCAAGTGGTTCCCAATCATGTCACTAACCTTTAATACTTTTCAGAGTTGCATTGTAGTATTGATCAATTTGTACGGTATTCAACCATTACCTTCTCCATTAATTACCCAGGAAATTACATTTAAACAGTGCTTCTCATATTAGGTTCTTTCAAATGTTCAATAATTTCCAAACAATTAAATATACTTAAGATCTTAGTTTGTTGTTGAATTAGCTACAAAGTGTCGCCACAATGTTCTAATTACATGGTCGATTATTTCCGAAGGTTCGATATCCGAAAGATCGTTTTTTCCACGGTTCTTGGTTCTGAAGGATCATCAAACCTGCAATTTGTATTTAACGAAAAAACACCCTTTCATATCAGCGTACATAAATGAGTGGTTTGGAATAACGAATCTTTGGAATAATGCACTCCCAATATTCGTTCCTCAGAGCCATATATTATAATTCATAATGTTACTTCTAATATCCGCCTCTTATAACCGCATTAACGCATATTTGTTAAGCATAGTACATATATTTTGTTATATTAATTATTCATTTGAATACTGCTGAAAAAATGGTCTGTGATTATCATGAGAATTTCGCAGAATCACCGTTTTAGCGACAACATATGGACTGACCTAGTACGATTAATAATTTCACGATAATCATGATTTAAAGACAAAAGTTAAGAATCGCAAGGATTATAAATACTCTTCATATCTCATTTGTATGGAAAGGACGTACATGTGTCATCATCAGAATCAAAATAATTAAAAGGAGTTCGATCCCGTCAACAGAATATATATCATCTCGAGTTAGAAATAATATAATATTAAAGTATTTGCCATCGAATTGTAGTTTAATAATTACACGCGGTAACGTTGTCCTTTATGGCTTGTACCTCATTGTGCGTGGAAACAAAGCTCCTCCACCGTTTTCCTAAACTTGGCTATAGACTATTGATAGAATGCACAACCGTGTCTTTGTTAAATTTCAGGAAACAAATGCGTAATAATGTCATTATTTGAAAATCTAAGTCAACTAAGAGCCGTGTGCCTTCCCTTAAAAAATGCCATTGGGGTAAAAAATACCTGCATCTCATTAATGAATTCAACCTTTCAGAAAATTAAGGTAAAGAAAATTATGATGTGATTTTCCAGAATATATACAACTACTTATGGAACATATAAATACCTAACTATAATTAATTTAACACTGTAATTGAAAACAAATCATTTTAGCACTTACTTGAAAAAATAAATAAACAAACTTAACAAAATCAGCTTTACCAAGATATACCGAACCAGAAACCCCTATGGTCGTTAATTTTTGCAACATCATCGGCATTTTTTTTGATAGTTAGAATATTTCTTTTCGAACAAAATTATATATATATACTATGTCAAGTCTTGGATTGGATTCGACTAAACATACCTCGTCTTAACCACTGTAAATTTTCGATATGGCATGCTAAACATTTTCCATATGAAATTTATAGTGTAGCTTCAAACCTTTTGACATCAGGTAAAGAAAATTATTATGCGAATTTCCAGAATATATACAATTATTACTATAGAAGACATATTCAAAAACTAATTATGGCAATCATTTTAACATCAGGCAACTTAACAATAAAATCATTTCTGCTGCTACTGGAACAAGAAAAATTTGAACTAAAGAGAACACAATCCCCTTTATGAAGATCATACAGGCCAGAAAGAATGCACACCTGCGATGCGTTAATTTCCTTCAACATCAAAGACAAAATGTCATTGTTTTTTTTGGGGCTTTAATAGTTAGAATTTTTTTTCAACAAAATGATATAAAATTACTGCTTTAAATTATGGCGTTTGGATGCCTAGGTCACTTTTAGTGGGACAATGCCGCTTATCAAATTCGCCCAGCTTTTTCAACCAAAGCGATCCCTCGCGAGAGATTCTTGCGTTATGGGAGGCTTGCGATAGAATAACAATAGATAGAATAAATCTCAATACAAAAGGAGGGCATTATGCCTTTGTCTGATCAATATGGCACGCGCATTGAGACAACATTTCGGCGTTCCGATGACCACTGGATTAAAGTCATCGCATTTTGAGGAATCAACATTGGCTCAGAAAAATGGTCGTAGGATCCAAACGCCTTACTCAATATCGATGAACAGAGTACCGTTTTGTTGGGAAAAGAATGTTCTAACTGATGATTTACACATCAAGACCATTTTGCCGATGATGTTGAAGAAATTAACAATGGCAGGTGTTGCATTCTCTTTTGGCCATCCTGTATAATGTGACGTATATACTTTTCGCCTTTAATGTGAGGTCAGCAAGCGGGTCATGTATGAAATATATCATGCAACTGGAAGATGAGGTTGAATCTAATATTTGATATCATTTTGGGGAGATTTCATCACGAACAGCTCAAGATATAACAAATTATTTTCAGATTAATTCTTTATTTTCGATATTTCTAGTGAAGTATTCCTTTAAGTTTAAGGGCCCATATCTTTTAAGTGATACCACAATTTGACTTTACACAGTACCTAAGGTTGTTCTATAGGGTCTATTCTACCATCCTATCGGGTCAGAATTGAGATGTAAAGTGGGTTGCACGAAACTTCCATTTTCGGGTCCGTGCTCCCGTACTATTGCCTTTAAATGTCCAAAGACGGACATTTTATAACAGCACTCTGGGAGAAAACTGGAATGGTTGCTCACTAATCTGTAGGTATATGTCTTTTTCTTTTTTTTTCTTTTTTTTTGAAATAGAGGTTCACTCAGCTTTTTGAGGAAGCACATTCAAACTTCCTCCATCAAATTATCTCTTCCTATCAGTTTTGCATTATAATACATATTTTACCCTTGTGTTGGGTCAAATGAACATTTATCGACGGCCCAATTAACCTGTTAGAGACTATGTACGAGATATCTCCGGCTGTGCTTTATGGAAAATGCATGATATACCAAAATTATTTGTCTCCAACGGGTTAATTATCTGTGTGTAACTGCGAACCACTGAAGTCGCATTAAACATGGCCAGTGACGTATCGATGAGGGCGATGTTAGCCAGCAGTGCTCTGACGGATTCAATCGTTTGCCCGGAGACTTTTGTCAGAGCTGTACAATTATTCATGTATTACACAGTAAAAACGCTGTTTAAAATATTTTAAACAATTACTGCTTACCGTTGTTTAAGCCTATCACTCTAACAACATTCTTCAATTTTTTTTTAAACAACCATGATTGTGGAATCCATCTTTTAAACAATATTGGTTAGGATTTTGAACAAAGCTGTTCAAAGTTTAACCAATATTGTTTAAAGACGCTATATAGCCTAACACTGTGGAAGACCCGTTTAAAAAATTGTCGAACTTTGCTATCTGACATATCTGACAATGTTTGAATGGACAAATACAGAACACAAAAGTTTGGACAGTTATGCTGTCACTAGTACAATATGTGCAAATACAAATTGGCACATTAATTATTCTCAGCCGATAGGAAATTCTGCAACACAGCAGTCTATGGGGGGAAACTGGAATGGTCTCTCAATGATTTTCACTTTTTCAAAGCACTTAATGATCGTTTTAAACTGCAATTTTTTCAGGGCTTCATTTTTAGACCGTATCAGAAAAACTGGTAGCATGGGGAATCGTGTAGCTCAGATTTTTTAAACTGGAAACATTGTTATACAATGCCTTTAAAAGACGGTGTCCACAATCATGGTTGTTCAAAAATTTTAAACAATGTTGTTAGAGTGACAGGTTTAAATAACGGTAGGTAGTTGTTTAAAATATTTTAAACAGCGGGATAGACAAACGTTACAGCTACTATACTTTTGGATCTGTTTAGCCCCTCGTAATCTGTAGAGTTAGAATAGCAAATATAGCTTATAAAGTCTGTAATACGTATCAATATTATGCTACACGGAAATCTTTGATCATTACAGAAATATGCCAATAATCCACCTCAATCTATGTGGCATTTAAATAGTTATTCATTGTGTTCAGTTTTTCATATCGTTCATGACCGTTAATAATTTTGCATGTAGGAATGCCATTTTTGCGGCAATATGCCTAATTTTTATATTTCTTATTTTTAGAGGGGTGGAAGGGGCCAGGGCTTTGTGTAGTGCACAAGTTCATCGCCACATATGTGTAAATGTAGCCAATATTAATATGTGTGTTTGTGAAGAAAAAAAAAATTGAGGTCCATGTTTCACGCACACGACATTTAAGACAACATCTATTGATAGTGTGAATCATTAATAAAAGCAAATAGATTATCTTGAAATTGCATTGAAAACCTGTCATGACGTTGCAATGATAAAGGATGCCTTGTGATGAGAAATTACGCAATTGACAGCTATTTACGTATCAAAATGGCAAGTCTTGAGTATTTCTTGCGGGGGGGGGGGTCAGACCTGACTTTTCTGATCTGATTTTCCACAATGGTCATTTCTCACCAACCAATCTGATCGCAATGATATTATTTACATCATTTGCAAACAAAGCACCAAAATATTTGCTGGTCGAACGTGCCGTCACTAACGTTCAAATGTAAGCATTTTTAAAGAATAATGGAGCCCCCCATTCACTCGTATATGTGGTAACTGTAGCGAGTGATTAAAGTTTGGCAAAATGTATAGTTAGCCGAAATTTTCCCAATTAAGTTTGATCGATTGCATTGATTCCAAGTTGTTCAGACATGACATGGAAAGAGTTACAACCCGATTTAGATTGGAGTCGTTTCAAAACTATGTTAATATTACATAAATTAATTTAAAATCCCCATGAAAATCAATTAGATAAAACTAACCAAACTCTCTGGCGTGCCCTTAAAGGTACTGGCTAACATTTACCACAGTTAAAAAAATTGAGCTGCATGATTCCCCATGCTACCATTGTCTTTGATAAGGTCTAAAAATGACGCCCTGAAAAATTTGTACTTCAAAATGATTATTTAGTGCTTTAAAAAAGTGAAAATCTTAAGTTGATCAGATTCACCTGCCCATTTTCTCCCATAGACTTACTGTGTGTACACCTAGGCTATTTAGACTCGCCCCGAGTTTTAATAGTTTATTCATGCATATCTTGCCATTGGCAGTGTAACTTTCCAAACTTTTTTATTCTAGGTTGTTTATTTGTCCATATAAACACTACTATGTTTTTCAGATATCAAAATTTGACATTTTTTTTAAAATTGAAGCTCCACAATGTTAGCCTATCACTTTAAACTAGTTTTGTTTGTCAACCCCAAAATAAGAAGCGACGAGAAAACTATATTCTCTCCCGTATAACGCTGGTGTTAATGCTAATCACATTAATTACCCGAGAGAAGTAGGGTACAAACAATTCTATACAAAAGCCTCAAAGATATTTTCGCAAAATGATGCATTCGGCTTTAACTACATCTTTAAATTAAAAAAGTAATAGTACAAACAAATTAATTAAAAATATCTGTCACATATATTTACATAGAGGTGACCTGACATGGCTTTGGTTACAGTTGCTCCGGTGACAATATCTCAGAAGACAAAGATTTAGGGTTAGGGTTGCCATTGGGTTTCCATTTCAGAATAACGTTAGGGTAATGGTTGTGGTTAGGGTTAGGGTTGAGGTTATGGTTAGTGTACAAAATAATCGTCGGAGCAATTGTCGCCGGAGCAAATGTCATGCAATCTTACATAGAACAAAGCAGATATGATTTGCAGGCAATTACATTAAACAATTGTTTTAAAACAATCTAAGATTACTCTGCATATTGCTCTACCTAAAATCTAACACTAACGAACTTTGTGATATTTATTCATTTATTCCGGTAACCTGGCCGCGACTTCTCCCTAAATCCCATGTGATCACATTTCTTTTCCTCTGCCCTCATCACCAAGCATCGTCTCTCAAGTAGTTTATGCTGCCCTCTATCACCGTAACCAGTATAATCACTGAATCCATGATGCGTCCATGTCGCAGCCAGCAGGAAATAGTGTTCTAAAACCAGCATACAACTTTCGAAAATCAGAGATTGATCAGGAAATTGATATCATAAGATAAAATTTATTATTCCTTGGTTCACCTTCGGCATTATGGTGTTGACCAGTTCTTTTTCACTAAGATTATTGTCCTCAAAAACAACATCATAAATCAAAGATTTCAGCCTCGTTACCAAAGATTAAAGGCAAGTTTCACCCTGAAATCAAGTTGGTGTTAATAAAAGCAGAAAAATGAGAAAAACGTATTAATGAAAGTTTGGCGAAAATCCACCAAAGAATAACAGAGTTATGAAATTTCTAATTTCTAATTTTGTGACGTCACATGCGAGCAGCTCCCCATATGTCATGTAATATAAATTCCACAAATTGCCATTTTTTAATGGTTCATGATGACTGAATTGGGTTTTTTCATAGAAGCCTGTATAAAATAATGTTTCTGATAATACCTGTATATTGAATGTACAGGTAAAATCATTTCCAAATTTCTGAGAAAAGGGTACTTTCTGGAATTTATATCACATGACATATGGGGAGCTGCTCGCATGTGACGTCACAAATTGAAAACTTTAAAATTCCATAACTCTGTTATTCTTTGATGGATTTTCGTCAAACCTTCATGAATACATGTTTCTATCATTGTTCTGCTTTCATTAAAACCAACTTGACGTCCGAGTGAACCTTGCCTTTAAGCATGATACATGAACGAAGCCATGAGGTGCCCCCTGTGTTCAAAATCCTTACAGTTAATTGATTATGTCCGATTATCAATGTCTGTGGTCTGTTAATAAGAAAATTGTGTATCAATAGCACAAGGATTGGGGGGGGGGGCACTCCAAAGTTTAGAATTTTGTCCAGTAAAAGGTGGGGCAGAATATTGTTGAAGGCCATCGAGAAATTTATAAAAGTTGATCTGACGTATGTTTTATTTTTTATCCAATTGGGAGTACACCTTCCATGACGTGAAGACAGTTTGTATCCTTGAAACTGTAATTTTTCAAGCACTAAGAGTTCCGCATGATTGAGGTTTTCTCTGTTTTATTTATTTATTTATTTATTTATCTATTTATTTATTTATTTATTTATTTATTTATTTATTTATTTATTTATTTATCTATTAATTTATTTATTTATTTATTTATTTATTTATCTATTAATTTATTTATTTATTTATTTATTTATTTATTTATTTATTTATTTAATGATTGATTGATTGATTGATTGATTGATTGATTGATTGATTGATTGATTGATTGATTGATTGATTGATTGATTGATTGATTGATTGATTGATTGATTGATTGATTGAATTTCTGGTATGAGCCAACTGCATGAGTCTCACACTTAAAATTTACAATTATTATAAGAGTGCCATCGAGTCTTAAATGTAAATGACATGATTGGGGTAGTCCTCATCTAATGGTAAAAA
>JZLH01S0098497.1:0-15178 GCA_001188425.1 Eucidaris tribuloides
GCACAAAGGTGTGTGTGTGTGGAGTGAGTGGTGAGGAGAAAGTTGTGAGTTTAGTATATTTGACAGTCAAATGGTGGTGAACCTTGAAGCCATGTATCGCAGGGTTACAGAATGATAATTTTTTTTTAAATAGTCTAAAAAACTGGAATTTCACACTTCTTTCAAAGGTATTCACAATTACATCAATAGGTTCATTCATATAACTTATATTTAAGGTCTTAAACTCTATGACAGCTATAAATAACTGTGTCACGCGAGTCAGGTCATTTTTTTGGGCCATTTCTAAGCACTATGGAAATTTGGCACGAATCTAACTCTACGCATGAATTGATGCTAGGGTATCCAGTTTTTGTTCAGCAAAACTAACTTACATCACACTTGTAGTTCATAGGAAAATAATTTGAATAAAGTACTGTCAAAATTCCTCTTTTTATCAGCTGTCGACGCCACGCGAGACGTCAAAGAAATTCAATATATAAAAAAGTATTAGATTATTGAACAATATTTAGACCTGATCATGTATGCCAGATGCCTTGATTCAAAAACATGTTAATTTTGGTTTGAATAAAGCAGTTTGATAACAGTAAGACTTGAAACTTGAATTTTGTCAAACTGTCACGCGAGTCACTATAGAATGCGCTGCACATATTTTCTCGCTGTATAAATGTAACAGATATTGCTACTGTAGTAATATTTTATAGTTTTTGCACACATATCAAAATTGATGTGACACATCTAAATAGGTCACTGATACTGTCTAACAACAGATGAAAATGTAATAACAATGTTCAACGTCGTCGTTTAACAATAATCAAGCAACGGAGGCCCAATTGTACAAACATTTGCTGACATGAACGCGACTGGTACGTTTATAATATACGTCTTCTGTCCTGTATTTCTGGTTCCCATTTGATAGCTTTCTAATGTTCCGACAAATCTTTCACGAGATTTAGTATTGAGGGTACATTGATATCAAACGTAACAGCCGCAGTTTGATTTTTGGAGTATGTGGAATGGATCACAATCAATCAGGCCATCGGCTCATTCAATGTGAAATTAGTTTCTGTTTAACTTAACCGATCCCATATGACAAGGTTCAAGTTGTACACATTTGACAGCCAAATACCCAAAATGACTTTAAACGTTTTCGTAATGAAAGATATGTTTTCTAGACTGAAAATTTGTGGCTGCAATACCATTCTGAAGTTCAAGAAAGCCACCCAATATGGCTTTGTTTTTTTAGATATGTCATAATTTTTTTGTTTGGGTATTGATGCAGTGAAGCTAATGGGCATATGTAGTCTCCGTTTAGACCATGCAACTTTTTTGACGCTCCATAGTACACTCACTCTCTTGACTGTTTTAACCCCCAGACTTGCTTTATAAACTCTTGTATTATTCAGAGCAGTGACCACAAGATAGTAGTTGTTCTGTTAGTCAATATAGAGACAGGTTAATAGTAGCATGTAAATGTCTAGAAGCCAGACTAGGGCAATGTGCCTTCAGATCAGTTCATAGTAAATACACATTTATCATACCAAATCTGTCTGACACGGTTGCTCTTAAGCACTGACAAGCTGGCTGGAGGCTTGCAGACATGTGCGCACAAACTAATCTATGCATATGCATTTCTTGGCATTCCAAATTATTCTTATGAACAGGTGGGTAGTGTTTGAGTAGATTGTACAGTGGTTTTTTTGATTATTTGGGTCCAAATCAGTAATTGAAAGTGTTGAAAAAATTTATTTGAAAAAACGATGAGGGCTATAACTGTAATCAGAAATCTAATCACTAATGGGGGAAGTATAGTTGAGGCATAATTGATTAATTTCAGGGTGTGGCATGATTTGGTTTCCTAAATAATTTTTTAACAAAATGCCTGATTTTTTTCCACTTTGGCGTGGGGTACGGCATATTTTTTCGCATTTTTCTGCCAGTTTTTCAATTTCAGAAGTAAATCCAATCTAATAAGCTCAAGCCAACTTAAATCTGCATAAACGAGGGAAATTCAGCGCTTCTAGCCTCTTCCTATCAGATGTTAGAGCGGTTCAAAAGCGCTCACTCTGGAAAATGGCTTTTTTGGGCGTATCATTTTTGTCACGGCAAAGGGTAATTTCTTTGGGTTACCAATGTAAAATACGTAGTAAATTACAGCAAATACAGTGTCACTGGAAAGAATGTACTAGGAACTAATGAAAATAAACAAAAAAGGTGAGATAAATCCTATTTTGTAATACTACAACCATTTCAATGTTGCTGGTGAAAAATTTTGTCACCCCAAAATGGCCTTTTTTGGGCCAAAAATGGCCTTAAATCTGATTTTTCCTCAAAAAGTATAAAAGATACAAGGTTCTAGGTTTCAAAAACTGAAAATACATTTATTTTTACCCTACAAACGACCTAAATTCTTTTTTTAACATGTAATTTCCCCCCTTAAATATTTTTTTCACACTTTTGTCAGTCAAATGGTGGTAAGATCTTGAACGTTGTCATATTAACTTGGGGGGGGGGGGTTCAAATATCCAAAAATATGTTTTCCTTTTGATAACTTTTTTATTTTGTTCGACAGAGTTTAATGAAATTTAGTATGAATATATATAGTATCAAAATACACACACAAACACACACACACACACACACACACACACACACACACACACACACACATACAAATGTTTGATTTCGGATTATGTGTGTCAAAGGTCAAAGTCCGTACATGTAAGCCCATTAAATGTGTGAGTATAGTTGTACATGTGCCATTTGATAGCTTTAGTGATGTTAGACAGAATTTGATCTTCGAGTATGTAGGCCAAAGGGCAAAGTTCACAGTTCATTAAATATGGGTATGTATCCTCTTTGTACCTGGCGAGGGGATGCTCCTGTTGTGTTGTCCTTGTTGTATTTCAACCATTGAGTTCTTTTATCACAAATCGTCGCTGGGCTGATAAAATCTCATATCTCAAATTTTGGTGAAAGTGACTTGTTAAGATAAATGTGAAGTTTAAGACATAATTCATTTCTAACCACATGAGTTGCATACTTTAAAACAATTGATTATCAAACAAAGTCTCAATTTAAACAACTTAATTTCTTTAAAGTGTTTTATTAGACTGGCAATATTCAAATGTGCAAATTTCATACCTTTCCCTGAAATTTTTCTATTTACATGGTTTGTCACTAAACATTGGCAAATGGCTAACACTTGAACACTTCTCTTTACTGTTTGAGAGAAATTCATCACTATTCGTATTGCTGAAAGGTAATTGGTTAAATATGCATTTTGGGCACTGCCAGTTTACAAAATGCTCAGATTCATCATCATAAATACTTTTTGGAACACCAGCACAAGAAATATTTATCCAAATATTGCATGTAGTACATAGTACAGCTTTTTGGTTGATTTTGACTGATTGTTTACAGGAATGACACGGAAAAATTGCATTGATCAGTGTTGGCACGGAAAACACATACAAAATTACATAAATACACATAAAATGTGAGAAAAAAAGGTTAAAAAGAAGAAGAAAAAATATACATGTTGTGAAAGCCGAAATACAACTTACCTGCAGCAAGCCTGCAGCAGGGAAGTCCGCAGGGAAATCTGTTGACAAGTCCAGCTAAAGTCAAGCGAGATGTAGCCGCACTTGTTGAGTGTCTTCCTGGTGTCTGCTGCAGTTGTCAGTTGTCAGTTGTGTGCAGTTCTGGCTCTCTGGTAGTTCTGGCTGATAGTCTG
This sequence comes from Eucidaris tribuloides, assembly GCA_001188425.1. NCBI lineage: Eukaryota > Metazoa > Echinodermata > Echinoidea > Cidaroida > Cidaridae > Eucidaris > Eucidaris tribuloides. Next base: position 3,734 of record JZLH01S0098497.1, read on the forward strand.
GCTGGTTCTCCCTAGTAGTAGCCCCATTATGTAATACTGTACTAATTACGCATTAATTACCATATACCTGAGGGCTGGTGGCCTCAGGAGAATGCCTGTAGGAACCAATCATGGAAGAGATGGGACTGTCTTCCATGATTGGTCACACATGAAGGCACTCTAGGACAATGGGGAGGGAGTGGGGGTTAGCTGAGCAAGCCACCATTCACAACACTCCCCCCGGTCCACAAGATTTGTACACAGGTATCAATAAACATCTGTACATCTCAGGCAAATCTCAGAGTGTAAATGTCCATCCTGTGCCTCCCAACCCTGTGATGTCCCCCAAAATATTGTAGAAATACATTACTTAAAGATAATAGCCCCCCTGCCCCCCGAGCCAGAAGGAACTTGGGATCCCACCTACATGAATAAACTAATGCATTATCAAACTGCATTGGCATACAGGGGAGACCCCCACTCCCAAATCCCCTACCGAATCCTACATGTACCTATAAATCCTAAGAAATATGATTAAAACCTGTAATTAAACTAAGTCCCTGCCATGTTGGCTATGCTGTTTCCCCTGTATGGTATACATACAGGTATTCATTTTCAAGCATTCTGGCCAAAATGGTTCCAAAAATAACCTAAGTACCTAAAAATTATAGTAGTAATTGGTGGCTATCTGGGAGCATCCAAATTCTGGCTTGAATGAGATCTAGGGAGGGGCACATATTGAATAATAAACAAATTAGATAGAATTTAACTAAATTTATTAGCCAAAGTTATTAAGATTAAGACTGAATATGGCCCTCGTCCCTGTCTCTGTGTATTATGTGCGGAAAGCGCAGCACCAAATCTGCCGGATTCAAATTACCGAGAGCTAAGTAAAAGGGGCAATAAATATACTCCACTCATTAGCCCAACTCGGGCAGCATAGTAAATGAACCCAACAGAGAACCCGTGCTACTCTCTCCACACGTATGTAATGTAGGTATCCTCGCCACAAATACTTAGCACTGCAACCAGTATGTTGTTATATGTGTTGGGTTCTGGTCTATCCGTGAAGTTGGATGGTAACATAAATGCTAAAATATCAAGCAACATTCAGTGTTGCGGCCGGAGCACAAAGTAATGAACAAGTTAACACAAAATATTGAAAATACATTGTACATTGCTCCTTTTCAAACTGGCTACATTTATTGAAAAGGTCCCAACTTCATGGAAAAAACCATTTATGAAAATTATTAAAACCTACAACAGCACATTATTGTCAGCGACCAAATGTATGCAAATTTATGAGTACCTGTAAAAAGGTGTATGAGTTCTTTTCTTCATAAAAACTTGAAATACTGAAAACCTGCATACATGCGTCATACTGTATACGCTGAATATTTCGCGAACTCCGCGACTTGCTCCACGACTTAATGCATGGGAAAATTGTCACATTTCTGCATTTCTGCAGAAAGCTAATGCAAATACAATAGTATTGTGAAAGTAAACTCTTGCGAACTCACAGTCCTGAAGCAAAAGTGCGAAAACATATGCACGCGATATATACGGCGTAAACAGTAAAATGATTGCCAGTAAGGGTGGTGTTAAACTGCTAACCATCCGTGGCGACACACCCCACACTACATCAATATTATATCTTTGCAGGGGGTGGCCAAGGCGGCACGAGCCATGGACACGCTAGCAACATATTCCCTTTCCTATGTGAAGGAAAGGAGGTAGGCAGGCTGGGGGTACCCATGTTTACTTGCTGGGAGGTGAACTTAGACAGGGAGACCCCCTCCTGCAGCCCAGCATTCCGAGGGCTCACATTAGCCTCCCCACCTGCCTTGGTGTTGGTATTGTCTAAGTCCTCAGCTGCGGTAACAGCCTCAGACTCGGACTGATCTTGGCCCATATTCAGTTGGATCGAGGTTGGGCCTACATCCCCGATCCCCTCCCGTTTCCCTGATTATTGCACATAAAAGGCTCCCTTTCCCCCCTTTCAGGGCATTCACATCTACAATGTTCTTCTTGCCCACACCCGTACCCTCGGTCACTATCTCCAGCTGGGGATGATTTCCCATGAGCTGGGGACCAGGTTTGGGCCGGGCAAGACTTCATTGCTTCCGTCAGGGCATGGATGGTTCCCCGCAATTCTTGGATAGAACCCCGCAATTCCTGCACAGTATCTGGTGATGACTCAAGTTTAGCCAGTGATGCGGTTTGCCTCTCAACAGTGACCTCTAGTGAACGTACTCTACCCTCTAAGGCTGACATCCTGTTGTCTAATGACTCCGGGACAGCCTTAGAGGAGGGCACACGGTTTTGTAGTTGTGCCACATCTGGGGTTGACCCTCCACTCCGACTTGAAAGGTCAGAGAGGGGTGCAACACCCGATGAAGTATGTTTCACTTGTGGGGATGACCCTTCACTCTGACTGAAGAGGTCAGAGCGGGGTACAACACCCGAATTACAGTGAGAGGGGGGAGTTCCTGTGTGTACAACTTGTGGTGTTGACCCTCCACCCCAACTGGAATGGTCAGGGCGGGGTACAACACCTGTGTGTACAACTTGTGAGATTGAACCTCCACTCTGACTGGAACAGTCAGAGCAGGGTACAATACCCAACTTAGAGTGAAAGGAGGGAGTCCCAGTATGTACAACTTCTGGAAATAACATAGACGGTGGTTTAGTTCGTACCTCTGGGGGTGGGCTAGAAAACTCAACCAACCGTTGTGCGCTGGAATCATAGCCACCCCGTTGAGGGGACATGGGAGTAACAAGCCCTTTACTCCTCCGCCGCCCAATTGGGGAGAAAACTGATCCTCCCTATGACGGGGAGAAAACCAATCCTCCCTATGACGGGGAGAAAACCGATCCTCCCTATGACGGGGAGAAAACCGATCCTCCCTATGATGGGGAGAAAACCGATCCTCCCTATGATGGGGAGAAAACCGATCCTCCCTATGACGGGGAGAAAACCGATCCTCCCTATGATGGGGAGAAAACCGATCCTCCCTATGATGGGGAGAAAACCGATCCTCCCTATGACGGGGAGAAAACCGATCCTCCCTATGATGGGGAGAAAAGCGATCCTCCCTATGACGGGGAGAAAACCGATCCTCCCTATGATGGGGAGAAAACCGATCCTCCCTATGACGGAGAAAAAACCGATCCTCCCTATGATGGGGAGAAAACCGATCCTCCCTATGATGGGGAGAATACCGATCTTCCCTATGTGTAGAATAGTCAAATTGATCTCTTCTATATTTATATTCGCGCCCACTGGTGGTGTGAGAGGGGCTGCCCTCCCTCCTGGACCACTGAGGCCTCGAATTGAGATCTTGATCTACTCTATACAAAGAATAATCATAAAAAATCTCGCCCCCTTGACCAACAAGGTGGCGAGACGCGAGCGAGTGGAGATCTATCCATAATTAAAACAGCCTTCAAAAGTGCGCACAGATCAGTGAATCCACTCACACTGTGCTTCAGTTAGAGACGTGCAAAGGATCAGTGAAACATAAAAGCTTTACTAATCCAATATAATACTGATATATATTTACAATTACCCTAGAGTATAAGGACCGACTGTGTGTTTAAAAAATGTAAAGGACTAAAATACAAGTAAATGTAAACTACACTAATTTCAATTTTGTATGCGATGTGCAATAGGAATTACTATGACACACAATAGTGAATACAGTAGAATATGGGATCGAACTAACAAACAATAAAATACGGTCTACTTGACCATCAGTGTCGTTCCAAACGAACCTGAATAAATTGACTTGATGCACAGTAGTTTTCAAGTGCAAAGATGCAATAAACAAATTGAAGTCTGTATGGAACTTCACTTCAGTTCCTAGGAAACTGAAATATAATTTATATTTTATTCAAATTGTGATAGGACACCCTGCTACTGTGTCTCTGGCAACAATAAACTGTCTCATAACACTGAATATATTTGCTAGTTTAAGGATAGTACTTTAAGTGGTAGTTTAATTGTAGTTTAAGAATATTTGGTGCATTTTTGATACATGTACCTTGCAGTCCCTTCTCAAAAAAAAAGTGGGAGTGAAACTTAGGAGATTGAGCTAATCTTTTTATTGTTCTCCATTTGATTTGCGTGCTTTCTTGACCGTTCTCTTTCGTACTAACTGATAAGTGTCAGAGGTAAATAACCCGAGTGAATAAAGTAAACTAACTCACTGAAATTCGATTTCACCGAGCGGAAAATTGTTCAGCTATTCCAGTGAACAATATAATACGTCAAAATATTAAGCTTAAGTTACCAGGCTAGTCCACTAAATAAAACGTCTTAGTAGAAATCTAGTTTAATCGCATTCACCTAGCTTAGTAGCCTAAGTAACTTTTAAGTTCAAATCAATTACAGGGCTATATACATGCAGCACCCAGTGAGATAATTGACTAAGCAATATCAAATTCAAATACTTTCGTGTGAACAGCGTGAAACAACACTGGCTAACATGTGGGACTGGACGGTGATCAAACCCCAATATCACTACAATTGCTCCACATGTGTGGCGAGACGCAAATGCAGCAAGAACGTCTACAATCACATGATACGAATTACGTGGGGGTGGCACTCGTATAAAGGAAGGATAATATTCCACCCACTAAGGTTACACATAAAACACATCAATGAAGCACTACAAATTTATAATCCCCTGAATTTTAAATGGGATTGTAAATTATTTCAAATTTTCAGCATATGATATGCTGAAATAACACAATATATACGTAATGATACAATTCCAAACGATCTATCTAAAGATATATCTAAATATATACAGTGTTCACCCATTAAAACAAAAAAAAACTCTATGCTACAAATCTTAGTGTGAAATAAGCACATTGAATGCCAAAAATTCAATGTGAATTCAATGTGATTCAAGTATCTCAGTGTACCAAACAAGACACTGAATTGCACACTGAATCTCAGTGTACGGGATAATACCCTGAAAAGACACACTGAAAATTTCATCAGATAAGCACACCGAAATGTGAGCTTAAAATTACCTCAATGGTTCAGTGTTGGCTATGACTTAAGGTACAGGTACACTGAAAATTTCAGCAGATAAGCACACTGAAATGTGAGCTTAAAATTACCTCAATGGTTCAGTGTTGGCTACAACTTAAGGTACAGGTACACTGAAAGTATGGAATACAATTAATTAACTCACTGAAGGTTCAGTGCAATATGAGCAACAAATTATCAAGATCCTTCAGTATATAATTGAACACACTGAAGCAGTAGATTCAAAATATGTTGGTGTATATACTACACCAACACTGGCAACTACACTTCAGTATATAGAGTAATACTATGATGCAAGGATACACTGAAATGCTAGAATAGTCTAAGTACATGTATATAAGCTTAAGAATATTTTTACACTAGAATAAATCTACAGGTAAGTACATGTATAGAAGCACACTAGTCAGGCATGTGCAACATGTACCTACAATATTCAAATATGTGCACATAAGCTGGGTTATAAGCATCATATCACAATAGGCTAAACATAATAAGCCTCTATTTGATATTCAGCATAGCCAACTGCATGCAGATGCTTGAAAACAATAATTAAACTATATGCGACAAGTATGTGTACAAGAAATGTATGCAAATGTATGCAAATGTATGCACAGTGCACACGATAATGCATACAAGGCCAAAGCATGCAGTATAACAATTAAACTATTAGTACAGGTACGGACACACCTAAAGCCATGACGATATACACATTAACAATTCAAAGTATTAGTGTGCGCTCAAGTATGTGTGCGAGCCTAAATGCATTCCAATGTACACACATAACAATAAAAACTATGGGTACAGGCTTAAATGCATGCAAATAAAGCATACAATTATGTGTACAATAGCGCACGCAGATGTATGCACACAGAGTAAAGAATCATGCATGCAGACGCACACACAATCAAAACTATGTGCACAGGTATGTGTACACGCCTAAATGCATGCAAATGCACGCATGAATGATTCAAAATATGCACACAAGTATGTTTACTGCACTAAATTTATGCAGTTGCACATGCATAAGAATGTGCACAAGTATGCATACAAGTGTAATGCCTGCAATTTCAACATCGAATGCCAAAAGCGCACGATGTACGCATTAATTTTTGTGCAGACATTCAGCAAGTAATTCAACAAATCTTACTCTATCAATATGAATATTACATTACTTACCATAAACCAGACTGCACACCACTTCGCCAGACTTGTAAGGTAAGCAGATCGACTAAAGCCTGAAATACTAAAATGTCTCCGGCAGCCAGCAGCGAATTTGCTTAAAGAGAACACACAGTACTGGTTGATGATGAAAAATCTTTCATCAAAATTTCACATTTCCATATTTTCCACCTGAAAGTAAATTACATTTGCATTATAATGTGGGACTAATTCACTTCATATGCAATAAAAAGTTGAGGAATTGGCAGTTTGAGTACCCGACGGAGTAAGCTCCGATGCTGCAGTGTGTATGGCAACAATTAACATAGTCCCACATATAGATTTCTGTGTTAGTACTTTGTCAGTAGTGGGGATTTGTGTAACAGATATGTCCAAAACGAAGTATTCTGTTGTTTTCAACTACTCTCTCCTGTACTATATTGACATTTTTAGAATACCATCTGTTCACAGAAGGTTTGAAAGCAGTTGATACAAAAATGTTGTTGTTCTGCAAGTAATCAACCAGTACTGTGTATTCTCTTTAAATAGCTGCAAGTTTGCCAACTGGACATACGCACAATAAGATTTAAATGCAAAATGTAAAGTTCAGTAACTGCACAAGCATGCAACGTAAGCAATTAATAATAATAGACAGCGCAAAACAAGCAAGCACTACTCTATAGCTTGAGCTCAAAGCGCTAACAGTTACAAACATCCACATTAAAGCAGAGGCTCGGCTGGCCTCTAACAAATGAATCAATCAAAATCCGCAAACATTTAAGCGCAATCACCGCCAGTACATGCAGTACAAAAAGCTAACGTTACACAAGTTAATAATTGTTGATATAAAAATGTCTGCACATGAAAAGTTAATGAAACAGCACGAACAGCGGTCTGCACTAGTACAGAAAACTGTATAAGTGCAGAAAACTACAAAACTGCAAATTTTGTTCGAAATTACACCACACCCACTCCCACCAAATTATTTTTCCGCGATGGAAAAGGGAGCAGTGTAAGGAGCAAACGTCACTCTGAAAAATATGATGCGCCTTCACCACAAAAAGGATTATGCATCCACACCACAAAAGCCGTGCGCAAACAGGCAATGGGCGTGGAAACAACAAAGCGCAGAATTAAATTACAAAGCACTCGTGCCCACAAAACACCTAAGTGTGGGGCAACGGGGTAAGAAAAACGACAAGCAGACAAATTAAATGCGCTAGGTCTAGTGACCAAAAAATATCAAGCAAAGTAGCGACACGACAAACAAGTTATAAAATACAAAGTCTCAACTATAAAAACATGGTATGAGACAAGAAATATATTCAGATTTACAAACTACAAGTTACTAACATTACAATTTATAGAGTGCTAATAAAACAGCACTCGTATACTAAAATAAAATCGAATACACGAGCACAACAGCGCAGTGAACGTGTACTCGCAGCGCCATTGATGTGAAAGCCGAAATACAACTTACCTGCAGCAAGCCTGCAGCAGGGAAGTCCGCAGGGAAATCTGTTGACAAGTCCAGCTAGAAGTCAAGCGAGATGTAGCCGCACTTGTTGAGTGTCTTACTGGTGTCTGGTGCAGTTGTCAGTTGTGTGCAGTTCTGGCTCTCTGGTAGTTCTGGCTGATAGTCTGGCTGGTTCTCCTCAGTAGTGCATTATATATACCCCCAAGCCCCATTATGTAATACTGTACTAATTACGCATTAATTACCATATACCTGAGGGCTGGTGGCCTCAGGAGAATGCCTGTAGGAACCAATCATGGAAGAGATGGGACTGTCTTCCATGATTGGTCACACATGAAGGCACTCTAGGACAATGGGGAGGGAGTGGGGGTTAGCTGAGCAAGCCACCATTCACAACATACATAAGAAACGAGTATTGTTCACCTTATAATTGTTCAAAGTAGGGGGCTTCCCATTGTGTCTCTTGTTATTGCACAATTCATCATAGTTTTTCAGCTTGTTCCGGAAGTTACAAGTTTTTTGATAGTTTTTCTGTTCGCTGTTGGAAGCGCGACAAATATGCGTCCATCAGATGACCAAGCTGACATGACCCTCGGAGATGACCTCGCTTTCCGAAGGATGTCATAGTTCGCTTTTGTCAAATCTTCGACGATTGAGATTCCGGTGCCGTTCAGTCGACGTCTCACTTTCAAGATTGATTGTTTTACACGATAAGACAGGAATCTGATGATGATCGGCCGACAAGGGGGCGTTTGGGCAGGTTTAGACGACACTTTTGACGACCACGACGATGAACTAGTGGTTGATGTCGTAGATCTTAGAATTCGCTGCGACTGTGAGGTAGATTGTGCATCATGTGTATCTCCGTTGCTGGATTCCCTCCTGAACGCCCCAGTACGATGGCTCCTATCGATGTCATCGATGTGGAGATTGATTCCGAGGTTTTCCTTCGCAACACGTATCATGATGTCATCAGTATTTTCTCCGTTTGCTTCAGAGATGCCAAATAATCTCAGACAATATCTCCTCGAATACTGCTGGGATGCATTGTTCTCATTTTGAAGCTCGGATATAGATTCATTTTGCTTTTCCAAGCGTTCTTCTAGTTTTTTTTATTTTGGCAGCTTTACTGTCATTTTCATTTTGCAGTATCAGAATTTTTGACTCATTTCTCTCAACTTGTTCAGTTAGATTCACGATAGAATCTTTCAAATCTTTCAGCTCTTCCCAGATTGCTGATCGCACCATCTTAAAGACTCCATAAAGTCACCATTTTCTACCAAGTCCTTTACATTAATTGCTGACTGGGCGGACTCGCCGGACTGCGATTGCCTGGTTTGCTTAGACGTTGAGTTAGAACCAGGCGCCATAGTTCAAGAGTTTTCAATCAAAACAGAGTCAATCAAATAGCTTACCGTGGTTTATGTGCCCAGAAAATGTATACTTCACAGTTCAACAGTGTCAGTGGGCTAACAATCAGTGGGTGATCATTTTCCCGCGGCTACGGGTCCCGTGGACAGATGCACTGAACCGTCGAGCCGTGTAACAGGTGGCGTGTGACGAATGCCAGGTTTATGTACAAGGGGATATGCTACAGTTTATGTCCTGAAAATCACAAAATTCGAGTTAAATCTCCACAATCTTGTAGTCTTGGGAAGCCCTGGTGATGTGCAAAGTAATTCCTTTCACATTTTAATACAAATCCAGTAGGAAAATCGTAACAAATAGAAAAATTTCGAGGTTAGTGTGGGAGCTCGAAACGAAGACGACCTCTCGATTCGGTGAACAGTGACAGTATCAATGATTTAGGGCACGGCTTAAAACGTTAATTTTAAGGAAATAGGGTATGTGTGTACGGCTCCTAGAGAGGGGATCGGGGTGCACTTATGTATATTGGTGGTTATGGGTACGTGCCGCTTTGACAACCCTATTTCCAGGTCCAATTTTAGTTCTCTTTAGATAGCCAAATTTCCCAAAAGTGCTGCTAAGGGAACTACGATTAACCATTCAATCGCTTGATAGCGTGTTTGATGTGTACGTAACTTGCGTGTATGGCTCGATATTTCGATCGAGTTTGCTTGCTGATCACACGCGCACATGTCAAAGAAGACTCATTGTCTTGCATCCCTGGCCAGCTGTGCGAGCGAAGGTGCTAGACTGACTTGTAAATTATATAGCTTTAAAAAATGCATACGTGCGCTTCTTGTCCGCTCCTCAGACCTCTAGACTCCTAATTACAGGCTCCTTAGCTCCTAGGACTGTATATTTTATTCTTTTCGACAGCTACCAAGACCCCAATTTCAGGATTTTGTGAGGCGCTCCCCGTCAAAATATAATTTGAGTGCCCCCCGGGGGGGGGGGGGGTAAGGTCCCTGCATGTTGTTCGCTTCATGTGCTCAAACCCACGCGTATCATTAGTTTGCATATGAAAGGAGATAGTAGATTTCACACATGCGAACTTTCATAGGCTACGCACGTGCTCTGATATGCTGCCTATGATATACCGATCCCTGTTGGGTAGACTGGGGCCTGTATCACGAATCTTCAATAAAAGTGATACATTTGAAACTAATTCATATAGTACTTTGCACGGTTGGTTCTCAGTTAAATTGTCAAATTATTTTACAGAATAAGCGCTCTCTAACCCACGTCTCAACTTAAAGAATTATGAATTTTCAATCATTTTTATGACTACAAGTCGAGATCATTCAAGTAATCAAATAGTGATCACTGGACAGATGTTTACAATTCCCACATTATCAGTGATGTCACAGAGGAAAACTATGCAAGGGCACTGTATATGTACTGATTCTTGCTTTGTGTTTGTATGACATTCTACCATCAATTATTATTCAAGTAAATTATGGCTAAACAATTTAAACGGATCATCATTTTGTCTGCGTTCATCAAATGTACATATGACATACATGTATGTATTTCCCTTCTTGAATTTTCCATGAAACATATAAAAGTGGTTAGTTTTTTTTTTTGTAAGTGGATTTGCGTTTAAGTTCATCAGATATAATCATGAATGAATACCGAAAGTAGCATTTTGGGATATCAGGTGCATCATGAAAAATAAAAAAACTTTGGTCACTCCTGCAAACGAATTACACATGACCGATTTCCTTAGATTTTTGGACACCTATAACACTATTTCAGCAATTTCTTGCCAGAAATGGAGTATAATTGTAATCATCATTATCTTGTATCACTACGATCATTCATTTCATTTCATTTCATTTCATTTCATTTCATTTCATTTCATTTCATTTATTTATTTCGTATTCCAACAAAACAATAATTCACAAAATATAAGCAAGAATAAATCGAAATACAATTGTTCAATAGTTTTGCTAAATAATACATATTCGCAATATACATGTATCACCAATGCTTATGTTACAATTTATTATTACAGAAATACGAGGAGGCCTACTAGAAAGCATGCTTGTAGAATTTGTAGGCCCCCCAAAATGATTAATATGTACTGGTTTACTTGTCTTACTTTAAATGTGAAATATGGCGAAGTGTAAGAAGAACCAATCAGAAACGAAACGTGAATCAAGATTAGTGCATTAAACAAAAACAAAATCAAAAACAAAACAAAAGTACACACATACAATGAGCAATTAAATATACAATAAAATCACGTGGTATGGTGAAAAATCATCTATGCAAGATATTGAAAAATTCATATTTGCAACATGAAACAAAGAGTAGGTACATCGATTAAGTTGGTTTTGATTTTATAGAGTAGGCAAGTTTATTG
>JZLH01S0098517.1:0-15566 GCA_001188425.1 Eucidaris tribuloides
CATATGACCCAGTTCAAAGAGTCATTTGATGACATAAAAAGTACCCTGGGGTACCAAATAGAAATCTGACACTTTGTTGAATTATTTGTTTATTTTTTCAGTGCAACTCAAATCCGTTTGTACCCTTGTGTAGTTACCTAATGGAGCTGGTGCCGTGCCAGTGCACAGTATGCAGACATAAATTGCCTAATGTCATGTCAAAATGATGTTGGAAGTTAATTTATATGAAGGCCGCAGTGTTATACAAATCTACTAAACAAACTATTTTGTGCAAGAAGTTTTTTTTTACTCTTACATTGAGAAGGACATTATAAAAACCAACTTTTACATATATATTTAGTTAACCCAGGTTACTACTGTGCCCCCAAAAAGTATTACTTTAAAAAAAAATGACAGATTTCAATTCAATACACCCGATTACTGTGTATTGCATCATATGCTATTTTGTTTGTGAAAATTGCAGGACTGAAGCCATTGTTACATCAATATTTGACTCCGGTCATGAGTGGGCATCAGCGATATGTTGGCATCATCTACAGAGTGAAAAGGATTGCAAGAACGTGAAAGGTGAGTGGACTCCAATCAATTCATGAAATGACAGCAATCTATAATATGAACTTTGCATTAGTTGCCATGTTCTAGGCACTTCATTTTGCTGTTTAATGGTGTATTTTTAGTAGAAGATTAGTAATACACACAACAAAAAAAGTAACTACCCCCTTTTACAAACAACCGTAACTTTTTAAGGAAATGAGTTTCAGCAAAATGATTTGGCAGGAGTATTTCTACACTAATTGACTAACACCTGTCTGAAAATGTGAATGATCTTCAACCCATGCATGAGTGAGAGCATGCATTAAAGGCAAAAATGTAACTTTTCAAAAGTCACAGGAATCATCTCTTATGCTAAAATATTGGTAAATAATGGCATTTTTTGCTTTGTTCAAAAAAGTGCGGTCATTCAACCTTGACATGATTACAACCTCTAACATTCGTACGACATGTAAAAATATGTTTTGCTGAAAAATATTGGATTTTGTTTTTTTTCAATAAATTTAATGAATTTTACAATTTCAAAATTGCAAATGTGGAAATTTTTATATTGAGCTCATTGAAGTGTAAAATATGCGAAAAGCACCAGGGGAAGTGTAAGGGGTTCAATCGTTAGATGATTAACATAAATAGCGCCCAATCATTCACCAGAAATAAAATTTGTCAAAACCATGTATCACAAATTTCCCAAAATGACCCTTGTGATTTTTGAAAAGTGACATTTTTTCATGTAATGCATGCTCACTCATGCATGTTTTGACAGATCAAGCACATTTTCATACATAATTTGTCAATGCGTGTAGAAATATTCCTGCCAAATTATTTCTGCGCTAAACGTTAGTTGTTAAAAGTTATGGTAGTTTGAAAAGGGGCTAGTATCTTGTTTTGTTGTGTTTATTAGAAGTAGTAAATTTTTAACTTATGTCATTAAAAATTTTATGGTAGTCTGAAAACGGGGTTAGTTACTGTGTTTTGTTGTGTTATTAAGGGAGTAAACTGTTTTTTCCATTGAACCTATTGAATATGGTTTGATTTGCTTAACATGCATTTTCCATAGACTTTTGACAAGACTATCTCGTCTCTCGTCTCAAAGGAATCAAATGCCAGGATTAACATTAAATTCCCATTTTGTGTAACATACTCAAATTCACTGCCTACCCGTTAAACAACAGGTTGTTCTCTGACAACCTGCAAGCTTGTCTGAGGCGTTGGCTCGACATAGCAACAAGTAATATACATGTAATTGCAGCTGGATTCAGATTTGATATCATTTAAAAGGAACAGGTTAATGGACGTCTCTAAGGTTCCGCAGAATAAGACATCCCTTAAATTATCCACGAAACCGGCTGGTTGTTGGCCATTTGTTGGGTGATGAATAGAACAGTTACTAATATATCGAATTGTAGGGCTACCTGTAACAAAGGTGTCCTAACACCAGAAGCTTGCTGCATGCTTCCTGACTAGCACAACCAATGGATGGCCAGTTAGATTCAAGTATTCAAATGTATTCTTATGAACAGGTGTGAAAGCTTGTTACTAGGTCCCCAACGGAAGACAGAAATGTTAAATTTGAATACATTAGTCGATGGTCTGTTGAAAGTCAGGGATAAGAGTACAACATTCTGTACACGCAGCTTGAAGACAAATTTACTAATGATAGTTCAAATTTACAGCTTTTCTTCCTGGAAGCGAGTAACAAGCTATCCTTTAACCTTGTTTTAGTGTAGGGACGTGATTTTCCGTTCAAAAATCCCTTTCGTTTCAGAAATACTTAAACTTGCGTTTCACATGCTTGAAAACGGAAATTCCGTTCCCATAGACTTTGTCTACATGAAAAAGTGACAATTCCGTTACATAGAAATCAAGTACAATACGAATTTTTGTCGCACGAACATGCATACGATAATGACAAAATCGTTTTTAAGCGTTTAAAATTCAATTTTGGTTGCTTACGTTTAGAGATTTTGATTATTCCCTTTTCTCGAACTTTCCCCGACTTCTAGATTTTTCTTATCCACACGTTCAAGCGAAGAGTCACGCTTGCCTTATCCCGACATATTGGCACTTTACCCTGGCTTGCTTAGCTGTGTTGTTGGCATCAGCGGAGACTGGTATATTGTTTGCGTGCAATTCCCTGTGATATGAGTCACTATAACCACACCGGCGGTAATGGTCCAGTCTAAAGCCTGGTGAATCCACCTGCACAGGTATTGTGCAGTCGTTAGTGTGCACTCTGTATGCGCAAATTATGAGTACATGTCAATGGCCGCCCGTACTGTGTATAGACCCAGAATCCGTAGAGCGCTGCGAAGCCGCTAGCGGCGCTATAAACGTCTTGTATAGACGGCCGGCCCGGTTACTATGTTAGACAGTTGTCAGTGTTCGTAGAAGCATCGATGATAATTTATTTTGGAATAAAGTACGAAAAGGTTGTCATAAAGTGATTGTGTGGTAGGTTTGTTGTGTAATAATTTGATGATTGAGGACATACATGTAGTTTGTGGAATGTTGATCATGAGTTTGGTCTTGTGTATGTTGGTTTTGTATCTGTGATGGTTTCTTTACTTCGTGTGTTTGCAATGCTGCAGGACCTGCTGACAGTGGCAGTGCTGTGTTCGTTTTCGTGTGTCGATGCACTGTCGGCCTGGTTGGTTATGGTGTTGCAAGTTTTTTTTAACTGTTTCGTTGTCGTTTCAGAGCAATTTGTTTGGTCAATTTCTTGTAATTTCTGTTACAAATTTCGAGGTTTTTCCCTTCGAAATGTGAACATTTTGAGGAAAAATATGTTTTCCGTGATTTTCCGTTTGAAAAGCCACTTTCCGTTTCGAAAGGCTGTTTCCGTGAATTCCGTCCGTTTTCCGCGATTGCGGAAAATCACTGTCCCTAATAGTGCTTGGAATGTTAGGGACAATCTAATCCTGTTGTGGCTGATGTTTATGTCCTTGGCCAGGTAATACACTTCATCTACATTACCTCTTTTCACTTAGTATGTCTGGCTTGACACGCCTCCCCAGCTAGGAATACTCCCCAGCTAGGAATACTCCCCAGAGAGTAGAAATGGTACACATCTTTGTGCAGGTTAGGACTGTATTCCCAGTGACCAGGGTAATAAAAGTGCATAGAGACAGATCTCATTATATGCGCTATATAAGAATGGACTATTATTATAAACTGGTGCATTGCTGTATTTCTAAATTTCCGTATATTAAATTTAGCCCTCATTGCTACTGGTGGTCTGGAGGGACAGATATCGGTGTGGCTCCTGACAGCTGTAGACAGAAGCATTGAGGTTTCCAAAATGGCTGATGTATGGACTGAGAAGGACGGCATCTCAGTTGATGGCCTTGTGTGGCTGGAAGCTCAGTGTGTAAGTATGGTCTTCAATCCACTATATACAAAATATATGATATTGGATGGATTTGAGGTAGGCACGTACCCACGGGGGAATGAGGGGGGCATGTGCCCCCCCATTCAAAATTTTTGTTCAAATTTTTTGGTTTGAAAGGTTTATAAACTAAAATGCAAGAATATTCTATTCACCTTGTCTCTGATACCGATGTAATCTGAAACAAGGGTACCAGCACAAAGTCAAGTTTATTGTAAATTGATCACTTGAAAATGCACCACAGTATTAGACTTAGAATGGAGTTTCAATGACTATTACAGCATGCAATAGTTCTGGTACAGTACTGAGTGTATTTCCTTGTAATGCAAGATCAATATCACTAGAATGTGTTTTAAAGGCAAGGTGTCTCTCTTGCATGCCTAAATAAATAATGTATAAATACACTTGTACATAGAAGAAACATTTAAAAACCTTTAGCAAAGTATGGGAGCCTGAAATTTGTAGTGGAATTAGTGACTGTTAGACTTTGATTTGGATTATTATCTCGTAGAGACAAAAATTCCTGATAGAATATTCACTAAATGGCCATTGTTTTTTGTGCATTTCCAAAATCTTGGTAATTACTGATTCTCAGATTTCACAGACATGTTCTTTATTAAATATAAGGGCATGAATGATGTTTTGTTGTGCTGCTGAAGGAGTACAAATGAGATTTCCTGCCTTTAATGTCAGTTTGTTAAAAAAAAACACACACGTGAAAAATTTGTACATCTGCAGCAGTAATGACTATATTGTGTGTAACAAATGTGTGAAGGGTCATCATATTGGAGAATGGGAAGATACTAATAATGTGATGCTCTTTCAGTAAGTCAAGTTCTCACCTGTGTGACTCTTTTATCCATTTTGTTGTTGTTTCCTTCAGGATGGTAATACATTTACCCTTGTTGCTGCCAAGGGCCTGTTCATGTTAGCCTTCAAGCTCCAAATGGAAAATGGGAACATGAAAGTTGTTCACCAGTCTCATGTTGCGAGTCTACATTCTGCTCAAATCTCAGGTATAGACGAGCATTATTAATATTACAAGTTATTCAAGATATTTTCATAATTTTTGGTTAGTCAATGAAATTAGTGTCATTTGACTGGAAAATGGTTCCTGTGTACCATACATGTACATTGTTCACATTATTGTACATTGACTGTGCTTACCTCGATGTCAGCGCTCTATTTCAATCGACATTTGGCCTTTGGTTGAATATAAAACTGTACTCGGATAATTATCATTTGTTGTTGGCAACATTATTTTAATACTGTAGTGCCACTCTGCCACATGCACATAGATAAACATTATATAGCCTTCATATATAGATTCCTCTCACTCTGATTGGTTTAAAAAGAAAATCCATTGAAATCGCTGTGCATCTGTTTTCTAATCGAAGAGAACCCGTCATTAATTTAACTGGTGCCCGAGGGGCATGCAATCGACTGGTGCCCGGAAAAATTGTGTGTGCGCGCCCCTGTACGAGCGCTCGACAGATGAACGCGTTTGATTACACGTGTTGTTAAAAATAGAATTGCCCTGTTCCGGGTGCGCGCATGAACGTGAACATCCAGGGGGCTCTATGCATCCGTAAATAGCATGTATTACAGTTCAGGAAAACTTTTAAACCGCAATCGAATGAAAGAACTCATATATCGTAGATAAAACAAATACCTGACTGCCAATATTCGGGAACTGTTAAAATATAGCCCTCGGTGATGGTCAAAACCATGACTAATGCCCCTCAGCTTCGCTAGTCCGCGCGCATAGTCTAGTTTTTGACATCACCTTGTCTTATAATTTTAACCCGTGCCTCCTCATAGCACTCAGTATTGTATACTAGTGTCCCTATTACCAGGTCTCTTTTGTCCCGCCTTATCTGAAAAAGAAGTAACTAAGAAAATGAATGTAAAGAAATGTCCATATTTAGAAATGATGTAACAAAGGAAATTGAAATAAATAATTAGATAAATAATAATAAAATAAATAAATAAATAAATAAATTAAATTTATATAATTATAATTAATTAATTAATTAATTAATTAATTAATTAATTAATTAATTAATTATTAAATTAATTAATTAACTTTTAATTAATTAATTAATTAAATTAAATAAATAAATATAGAAAAGATCTTCATGATTATGTTTTTGTTTCCCTGGGGACTACACCCTTAGAAGCTTTTAAAACACCAAAACATTTTCCCTTTAACACCTGGGATGTCCATATTATATAAGCCTTCATTGATGGTAACATGGTGACCAGTAGGTTACTATAATCATTGTAATGAGTATTGGAATGTAATCTGATGAAGTCAATTGATTATTTCAGGAATGACAGCCATGGTGACCGGGTTTACTCGTGCTTCCAGCTGATCCTAGCATTCATACAAGCATTATCAACACAGAGATGGTAATGCCGGAGCGTTTTACACTATGTTCCGCGCGGCCGACGGAACCAACGTTCAGACCACCGTGGACAAAACGGATGGCACATGAGACACGCGGGAAAGAGCCACTACGTATCACCTCCAAGTGTTGTTACGGCCTATAACGTTACTGTCAAGTTTTATTGACGTTCGCGTCTGTTTCCGACCTACTAGGTTTCTCATCCTCACCGCTGACTACCGGTGAGCAAATTTTTGACGGGTTAAAAAATCTGGCGCGCATCCACGGAACACGACCTGGTCAACGTTTGCCAGCCCGTCCTCGGACGCTGCGTGGTCCTCACGTCTGGTCCCGTTTTGCAACGAGTCGGCCTGAAAACGTAGGTTGCCGTGGCCGCGGGAAACATGAGTAAACGAGTCTTAAGAAAACTGATACATATCCTTAATCAAGCTTAAAGACAGAGTACGAGATTTGCAAGTCAGAAAACGGCAAAATGAATAAAATCAGCTCAAATCATTCACTATGTGAAGATTAGCATAAATAAACACCTGTCATAGAACCTTTGGATAGAATAAGTAGTTTTGGTGAAAATCTGGACATTTAAACTTCAAAATTTAAAGTGACGTTAACGTGCATGGGCCGTTCCAAAATTGTCCGATCAGCCGTTAGCCGAAGGTCGTGCGCAGTTTAGCCGTTTAACCAATCAGTGTGCTCTGCTGGTCATGCGAACGTACACATAATTGCGATTCGCAATTTGAGCAAAATTTAAACTCGCGGAAAGAACAATATTCTGGTAACATATCGTTATTAGTTTTTCTCATAAAACAACAAATTCATGACGTATGGATCTCAAACTTTCAACACACCATTTGTAAGTACTGAACCACTGTTTGGAATTGATAATGAAGGGAAGTAATGGACTTGCAAATCCCAAACACAATCTTTAATATAAGTTTGGTTGATCAAAAAGATTATAGTCATGATGAAAGTTACATTGTCATACAGATAGACCTGTATCATCTAGTAATGCTCTGAAAAAGCACACTCTGGAAGATTGAAACACTACTTATTTTGAAGATTGATTAAAATAAGAATTGGTGGGGGGGGGGAATGGAGCAAAATTGTCGCCATAGATAATATGAAATAGAAATATCTGTTTGCTTTTCATTAAGTATTACAATATGTTAGCCTGTTGAAGACCAGACACGAGAGGTCTACGAGAAATGTGTGTTTAATCAAAATCAAACCGTCTACAACGGATGTATTCTAAACAGTGTCAAAGGCAAGGTTTACCTTGACGTCAAGTTGGTTTTAATAAAAACAGAAAAATGAGAGAAACATAATGATAAAAGTTTGGCGAAAATCCACTAAAGAATAGCGGAGTTATAAAGTTTCAAAGTTTTAAATTTGTGATGTCACGTCCCCATATGTCATGTAACATAAATTCCATAAATTGCCATTTTTCAATGGTTCCTGATAATTGATTGGGTGTTTTCCATAGAAGCTTGTATAAAACAATGTTTCTGATAATGTAATGAATGCCCATTTAAAATCATTTTAAAATTTCTTAGAAAACAGCACTTTATGAAATTTATATCATGTGACATATGGGGAGCAGCTCGCATGTGACGTCACAAATTTAAAACTTTAAAATTCCATAACTCTGTTATTCTTTGATGAATTTTTGTCAAACCTTCATTAATATGTTTCTCTCATTTGTCTGCTTTTATTAAAACCAACTTTACCTCAGGGTGAGCCTTGTCTTTAAGTAGGTTGAAAGCTGTTGTGGATGTCAGGTATGACAACAACATTCGATAAAAGATTGATGAAAAATTTATCAAAACGAAAATTATTCTACTTTAGATTCAACTCTCACTGGCTATACAACAAAATTCTAAAAACTGTGCATGTGATACTGTAAATGTGGTACTGAATGGGTTACCCAACACTTACACCTATTTTGCTACAGGCATTTCCTTTGACCTGAAGTTGTTGCAGTCACCTAGCAACCTCGTGGGAAGAGTTGATGGTGTAGCTGTCTCCAAAAATGGGGTTTACCTTGCGGTAGCTATGAAGTAAGTAGTGGGAAGGATGAGAATGACTTTAGCTTGGCTGGCTGGATGTACCTAAACCCTATCTCTGCTAGGGTATTTTGGGAGATCATATGGCTGGGAGGGGGGGGGGGGAGGTGGGGGCCTCACAGCCCCTCCCTTCAGATCTCGGCCATCGACCGTGTGATCGTGACTAAAATTGGCATGCATGTCACCAGCGACCTAATCTACAAAATTGTATTGTTATTTTTTCTTGAAAATTGTTTTTAGTTAATTATGCTAATTTATGCGTAATTAATCTGTGAAATTATACGTTTTGCTCTAACTCACTAATTAAAGCTCCATATAAGCTAATTCTTGATGTAGAGACTCTTTGTGGTGTTCTTAGCAAATGTACCTAAAAAAATGCGATATTAGAATCAATTTCTAATGTATATTATTGTTTTTGGAATTTCTTATGTATTTCTTTGTTTTTATGCCTCCGCCCCGTAAGGGAGCCGGAGGCATTATGTTTTCGGGTTGTCCGTCCATACGTCCGTACGTCCGTGCGTCCGCACTTTCTTGTGAACAAGATTACTTAAGTACAAATAGTTTGGTAGAGTCACAGGGGTCAAAGGTCAAGGTCAAGGGTCAAAGGTCAATGAACTTTGTCCCAAAATGTCATTTTCTGCCTATAACTCCAGTTAGGAGTGTTCACTTTTGATATAATTTGGTGGTTAGGTTAAGAAACAAAAGACAAATATTTTGGTAGAGTCACAGGGGTCAAAGGTCAAGGGTCAAAGGTCAATGAACTTTGTCCCCAAATGCCATTTTCTGTCTATAACTCCAGTTAGGAGTGCTCACTTTTGATATAATTTGGTGGTTAGGTTAAAGGTATTGGCTAACATTTACCACAGTTCAAAAAAATCTGAGCCACATGATTCCCCATGCTACCAGTGTCTTTGATAAGGTCTAAAAATGAAGCTCTGAAAAAATTGTATTTCAAAATGATTATTTAGTGCTTTAAAAAATTGAAAATTAGGATTGCTCGCTGTTGATATAATTTGGTGGTTAGGTTAAGAAACAAAAGACAAATATTTTGGTAGAGTCACAGGGGTCAAAGATTGTGGTCAAGGGTCAAAGGTCAATAAGCTTTGTCCTAAAAAGTCATTTTCTGCCTACATGTATAACTTCAGATAGGAGTGTTCACTATTGCTGTAATTTGGCAGTTCGGTGTAAAAATAAAAGGCAAATATTTTGGTAGAGTCATAGGGGTCCAAGGTCTAGGTCAAGGGTCAAAGGTCATTGAACTTTGTCCCATAATACCATTTCAGCCTATAAAATCAGTTAGGAGTGCTCACTGTTGATATAATTTGGTGGTTAGGTAAGAAACAAAAGAAAAATATTTTGGTAGAGTCACAGTGGTCAAAGGTCAAGGTGATGAGTATATCTGAAAAAAAAAGAAATAATTTCATGCAGATGAATAGGTCAAAGGTTGAGGTAAGATGACTTTGTTCTGAAAGGAAATACATGTATTTAGTATTTGATCTACTGAAGGTCATTTGTCAGTAAACTGTTCCCATCATCTTTACAGTTACTTGGTTCCTTGAAAGCGATCATACTCTGAGCCAGTTTTATGTGCTACATGTATAGTGGGCGGAGGCATACCCATTGACTGTGCGCAGTCGAACTTTTCTAGTTTTAACCTTTTGCTTTCCTTTGTTTTTTCGATGAAATTTGTCGGTGATACTTAAGGCCACCGCACACTACACGACTTTCGTCGTACGACTGCACCGACTTGGATCTGAAATAAAAACCAAAGCTTATATTTCGTACACGATCAGCGTGTACGAAATGTAAGCTTTGTTTTTTATTTCGGATCCAAGTCAGTGCAGTCGTACGACAAAAGTCGTGTAGTGTGCGGAGGCCTTTATGCAATCACAAATAGCATAAAATTAAGTGATTTGAATCAGTAAAAGGAAAAATATTCATACATTTATGATTTTTGGTAGGCCTGAGTCAAAACGTTTACACGACGTTCACACGACCCTTAAAAAGCAAAACGTTTTGCAATTTTGCAATCCGTTTAAACCCTTAATTATCAACAGATGGCAAATTATTTTCAAAATACCAGTAACTATGAGTTGTCACCCATTTTTACTGCATTAAATGGCTTTTTGACCAAAGTTTTATGACCTCAATTTATGTGAAAATACCTAACAGCTGTGTTTCCCCTTTGCAATCATGTTATCAGAAGTAAGATCTCTGTAAAAAAAAATACAGACTACCACACACAGACCTACTACCTGTGTCACTATATGCCTAATATGATAACTTCAGTGTGAACAAATCCTCCTCTGTTTACAGACATTTTTTTTTCTGTCAGTTAGGAGACAAGGTCACAACTTGCTGTCAAAAAGTCTATAAACCATACACCACATTGCTATTTACATGTAAGTTAAATTGATGAGATCTGTAGAAAAAGAAGTTGAAAGCACTGCATGTAAACATCAAGTTACCTCCCTATACTTTCACAGACTTTCTGAGAAAGGACACAAGAAAATTATTTCTCCTCAAAACTTTAAATTTTTCTACCATTACATTGTTCTACACAATGTTATAGAGTCTGATGATAAGAATAGTTGTGATATCTGTGTTTTATTACCACACATCTGCAAGGACATGAGTGACCACTCTGTGACAGCTCATATCAATCACTATACCCCACCTACTCAGCTTTTTTTTCCAGTGCACTTATTGTTATACTCAATATAAGAACCCATAAATTACGA
The DNA here is from genome assembly GCA_001188425.1 of Eucidaris tribuloides. NCBI lineage: Eukaryota > Metazoa > Echinodermata > Echinoidea > Cidaroida > Cidaridae > Eucidaris > Eucidaris tribuloides. The sequence goes on from JZLH01S0098517.1 coordinate 11,147, forward strand.
CTGGGTGTAAACGGTTTAAACGTTTTTATGAAGGTCATAAAACGTTTCAAGAAAAACACGTAATGACTCAGGCCTAATTTTTGGCTGAAAACACAATTTGTACTGAAATTGTACACAAAATCACATTTTTTAGCGATTTTTGGTGTGACATGCATGTATGAAATTATGCGTATCTTTGGAACCGCGTACCCAGGCGTCGCAAATTTGATCTTAAAAGATACGGGAGACTCAGAGGAAAACACTCATGAAACAACATATTGCGTGAAACGTCAAGAGGGGGGCCTCCCATTACCCCCCCCCCCTGACAGAGATAGGATTAAGCGAGGAATACTCCACAAGGAATTAAAATGATTAAAATGCACACATCATTGTCCAGGCTAGAATTGCCATCGTCAATATTGTACATGTGTTTGAGGTAGGATCGAAAAATTCATACCAGAGGAGCATTTCATAAAGGCTGTGCTAAAATGTAAATATGGGTCAAATTAATCAAAGGTAAAAGGTCAATGAACTTTCCATGATAAGCACTGTACTACAGTAAAAGGTCAATGAACTTTCCATGATAAGCACTGTACTACAGTGTATGTTGTACACACAATAACTTTTGATAGATACGAGATAAAATCCCCAATTTGAAGAGAATACACAGTACTGGTTGATGATGGAAAATCTTTCATCAAAATTTCACATTTTATTAGTTTCCAGGTGAGAGTAAATGTAGGACTAATTCACTTCATATGCAATAGAAAGTTGAGGGATTGGCAGTTTGAATACCCGGTGAGTCAACTCAGTTGCTGCAGTGTGAATGGCATAGTCCCACATATTGATTTCTGTGCTAGTACTTTGTCAGCAGTGGGGATTTGTGTAGCAGATTTGTCAAAAAAGAGTGTTCTGTTGTTTTCAACTACTCTCTCCGTACTATAGTGACATTTTTAGAATACTATCTTTTCACAGAAGGTTTGAAAGCAGCTGATATAAAAATGATGTTGTTCTGCGAATGATCAATCAGTACTGTGTATTCTCTTTAATACCAGATGTACATTATCTTAATATTAGCTAAAATGCTCTTATTACTTTCTGTTTATTTCAATTTTATTTCAACAGGGTTGCCCTTTCAGTTATAAAAACTGTTCTCCCAAGGGGCCCTGCATACAATAAAAAACAAACATGATAAAAGAACTACAAATACAACGTATAATACACAAGATGATAATTACACGAAAAATAGATTAGAAAAAAAATATTATAAAGAGTAAAACAGACAAACAAACAAAAACACAACAAGATTGATGATAAATAATTACTTGGCTTTTTCTGTTACTACAGACTTGCTTCAGTGCGGATGCACAAGACCTCAACAAAAATAAATTTTCTGACGGTTACATCACCAGAAAAAGCTGAAAGGGTATTGCTGGAAAGAAATGGTGAGTGCAGTGGTATATTTAGAAGCATACAACTCCTATACAGAGTGGCCCAGAAAGAATGCTACGAGTATGATCGCTAATTTCTTCAACATTATCGGCAAAATGTCATTAATTTTTATTTCGTTGGTTAGAACGTTCTTTTTCCAATAAAATGATACCAAGGTCATTGATTTTGAGTAAGGCGTTTTGATTCTAGGGCCATTTTTCGGAGGCAATGCAATTTCCCAAATTAGCCAATTTCTCAACAGCGGCGGTCATCTAAACGCCGTGATATTCTGGCATCTCAGCTTACCATACCGGACAAACCGCAATGACAAAAGAGCTGGAATGCCCTCGCTTTCATAAGGAAGACGATGCGAGCTATGTCTCCATTGTCATTGCGGTTTGTCTGGTATGGCAAGCTGGGACGCCAGAATATCTTGGTGTTCCGATGACCGCCGCTGTTGAAAAATTGGCAAATTTGGGAAATTGCATTGCCTCCGAAAAATGGCCCTAGAATCAAAACGCCTCACTCAAAATCAATGATCTTGGTATCATTTTATTGGAAAAAGAATGTTCTAACCAACAAAATAAAAATTAATGACATTTTGCCGATAATGGTGAAGAAATTACCGATCGTACTCGTAGCATTCTTTCTGGGCCACCCTGTATAGGTGAAACATTAGGAGCGTGACATTGAAGACGGTTTGATTCTGCTATAACACACATTTCCAGTAGATCTTATGACAAGTATAATCGTGGCCATTCCTTAACAGGATTAATGTCTTGTACAAATATTTGTTCATGACATAATTTAGGAAGCTTGTCTCTGTTTTTATTGTATGGATAGGTTAATTAATGGATAGAGTAGATACACAAATACGTCTAGATCATGTGATAGATAGCTAGATGTGAAGGATTAAAAAAAAATAGATCAAGATTTTTTTTAAAAATATGCAAATGCGACGCAATTGATTTTTTCGTATGACTCTGAATCATTAACTTCGCAAACTGCTGATTTTTAACAAACATGACAGAAAAAAAAAGAACCAGCGGGAACCTGTCATCTACTGCATTCCGAACAGCAACAATACCACTAGGCTATCCCTGGTTGCTGGTACTGACACGATGAGCATCGGATCAAATACTCAGGCTCTCAAATCTGACATTGTTATGTTAACTCTTTACACGTGTAATTCACACTCATGCACTCCCTGCAGCGTGCGAAAATCGCATTTCGCACTCAAACGTAGAAATGATTGTATTCACCCAATTTAAACTGATTTTCCCGATGGTAGCGGTATTCGCTTTGTATTGTTTACATTCCTCAAGTAACGGGTATTATGTAAGATTCTAAAAGAACCAGAAAAATCGAAAAATACAATCAAGGAACCGTGATTCAATAGGACGCTGGATTAGACGCAAGTGACCTTTGAAAGGAACTGGCAAAGTTAATTACAATAAGACACGCTTTTCACTGATAATCTCTTCATTATCTCTATTCATTGACCCTTTGTGACTCATATCTTTTTTGTGAACTTAACAAATCAGGTTTCAATATGTAGCTTGTGGTTTACCCTCTTGTACTATTTGAATAGAGTCGTTTATTATCAAGCAGGAAATTTATAACTGCATGTATATTGGTTGCAATTAGGCATTACTTTATAAAATCCAGATATGTATTTCGAAATAGCCTTTATGCAATCAGAAGGTCTGCAAATGTACTTCAACTTTGCTGTACAACATCTTTGTTGTTGTTGTGAAAAGTTATAGCTAGTTGAAGTCAGTCATTCAATTTCCTTTCCCGTTACTGAGCGCTCTTTGATAATAATTCCGCACGCAGGGGTTTCACGGTCCCGCGCACAAAGAGTTAAATAGTCCAAGGTGGACAAGGTTATTATGTGAATGAAAGAGATTATTGAGAGGGGTGAAATACGATGTGATAGATTTTTTCATATGATGCCCTCTGTATTGGTAATATCACAAACTGCTGATCTATAATTTTTAACAAACATATTTTTCCAAGACATGTTGATTAAAAATTATAGACCATTATTTTACAATCTTACCAATGCAAAGGGTATCTTACGAAAAAACCTATCAAAGGCATCGTATAACAATACTTCCATTTAAAAAATTATGAGCTACATGATTTTCCGTGCTTCGAGTGTCTCTGATAAGGTATAAAAATGCTCCCTGAAGAAATTGCAGTTCAAAATGATCGTTAAGTACTTTAAAAAAGTAGAAATCATCGAGAGACCATTCCAGTTTTCCCCCATAGACTGCTGTGTTGCAGAATTTTCATGGGCTGAGAATAATTCATGTGACAATTTTTATCTGTACATATTTTACAAGTGACAGCCCAACTGTCTAAAGTTTTGTGTTTTAGAGTGTTTATTTGTCCATTCAAACACCATCAGATGTGTCAGATAGCAAAGTTTGACAATTTTTTAAACAGGTCTTTCACAGTGTTATATAGTGTCTTTTAATCACATTTCACCCGTCTGAATAATCTGTTTCATTCATTTATTCAAATGTGCTTTTCAACACAGGTTGTCTGTGTGACAAGCTAGACTGCCTGGATTGGCTGTATCATCAGATATCACAAGATGGCACTCCACAGGGCCTCACTCACACGATACTTGAAGATGGCTTTCTCGTTGGACAGAGCAGGATGGACACTAAGTACCGTCTGAAGATACGCATCTTTGTACTGAAAATGCTGGTCCAGAAACTTGCCCAATGGTGTCATGACACGGTCAAAAAAAGTGACAGAGTGACCCAAGAAGAAAGTTTGACAACGAGGGTATGTATTTACCAGTTCAGTGTGTGTGTGTGTATAAAAGCAATTAGGAACAGAACGTCGGTGTCCGGCAGAAGGGCCATAACACTAAATTGTTGCTAACTTGAAGACGATTGACTCTTTCATATTAGAATCAAAGTAAGTGCAAATATCAAATAATTTACCAAATTAGAGAAAATTAAGTGTTAAAGCCCAAGTTTTATAGTTTGGGGTA
>JZLH01S0098517.1:19814-32585 GCA_001188425.1 Eucidaris tribuloides
ATGTTCAGTTTTGTGACACTTCCCTCTGAAAAATGATCATATTTTGGAGCTGGAGCTTGCACACACTTCCAATAAAAATCCTGGCACAGCACATTGCCGGAGAAACTGAAGTAAACCTTGGCTTGTTTGGTTTAAAATATTACATTTATATAAAGGGAAAATGCATTTTCACTGTGACACAGAACAATGTCTATTTACATTGCATTTTGTTTTACGCTATAACTTGATGTTTGCAGGGGAAGGTTGTCGGTTATATCAATGTTTATATTCTCATGCATGTTTGATTAATTTGAAAGCGTGCAAATTTGTTTTATTGATGAATTGATTAGATTTCAGAGTTGTAAAGTGGAGTTGACATTTTTTAGGTGCATATGTGGATGTCTCTTTTATTCAGGCCTTTAAGTGGTCATACTTTTTCCTACTTTTTCCTCCTTTTTGTAACACCCCCCCCCCCTTTGCGATAGGTTTAATATTTGTTTGGAATTGAGTAGTCTCTACAAGTTATTGCCAAGAGTACTGTTACTATCATCATCACATGTTTGTGAAGTAAAATTGGTTTCCACAGATTTCTACTTTTTCTTAGAATTTTTTCCATGTATTCCGCATGTTTCCATTTTCTTCGGGGCGACTACTCCAAACATTATTTTAAATATCCTACTTTCCTCCTACTTTGGTGGATTTAATGTACTTTTCTCTTAATTTTTGGAGAATTTTGCCCCTAATTTTCTCCTACTTTTTCAACCAAGAAGAGTTGAAGGCCTGTTTATCAGTACATGTGTATCATTTATTTTCCTTGACTGTGTTTTCTCACATATTCCATTGACATCTCTAGAAAAGGATTCCTGTCCTAATCGTCACACATGGAGTAAGTACACACACATTTTATTTGTTTATATTTCAGAAATTGACATGATTGGGGTTAGTCCATAACTTGGTGTAAAACTGTTCTAGAATCAAGTAAACCATGCACCGGTTTACTGTGAAAATTTTGTAGTCAAAAGTTGACTCATTTTAAAAGAACTATCATCAGTATGCCTTGTGAGAGAGAGATTTGTATGTTTAGCTTTCTATATGATTAATTTCTCTTGGGGCACAAGGGAAATACAGTAATATGATGTTCATGCTTGATTCTCCTTAAGTAAACAAATTCAAGACAAATCCTTTCAGTCAGATGATACACTCCAGCTGATGTATAGACTGGTATATCTTTCAACCACTTTGGTTCCGGAGGTATTTTTTATTTCTTCCAATCATGTCACTGCCCGTTAACCCAGTGGAAATGATTTGATTTCAATATAAACACATTTTTCTAAAGACCCCAGCCCGAGATATCTCATTCGTTGTCTCCAACATATTACGTTTGAAAAATGTTCTACCTCCCATTTCTGGTATTTGATGTCTCATGTTGCTGGAAAAATGGTAACAAATAAAAATATCTTCAATCATAACTTTGTAGCAAAGTTGTAATGAGGGATGGAGTGGACGCTGGCCTCGAGGCGAGATTTTGCCAGTCTTGGCCTTGGCCTTGGACCGACTCACGTGTACAAAGTCAATGGGAAAAATATTTTTTTCCAGCAGCCTCGTGACTCAGAACGGTCAGCCTTGAAACCATTCCTAGTTGTATTATACTGAAGCATATGCCATGTTGCAGGGATCCCTTAAGTGTAAACTTTCTTACGTTTTAACAAGTTTTTAAGTTCTAAGAATGGATTTGCCAGAAATATATCTATGGAGAAGATGGAATCTACAGTTATGCTAATTAATGACTTGGCAAGTTGCGGGCAGTGATCCCAAAGTGAAATATGTTGAAGAAAAGGGCCAGAATTATTGAATCTTTAGGTAATTTAGTATTTGCTTTGAACATTACCATTACTGCATGTATTTCATCCCCACAGATATACAGTGTAGACTAATAGAACCCACTCTTGCTTTATCCACCGTAGCTAGGGGCCATCCAACACCTTGGCAAAAGATGGTAGTTTTAAAGATTTAGTTCAGGATTTTCATGCCCCCAAAATGGTAAAATGAATGAAATCACCTAAAATCATTTATAATCATTCACCTCTCATAGAACCTTTGGGTAGACTACATAGTTTTAATGAAAATATGGATGGTTAACCCATTGGAGATAATTCGTTTTCACTACAACACACATTTTCCATAAACCCAACACGAGTTCACTCATACTTGTCTCCAATGGGTTGCAAAGTGATGGCCCATGCTTTATGACAAGTCCTTCAATGGTCTGTGGCGCAGCCTGTTCTATCGGCCTTCTAGCCAAAAGTCACGTAGAGTTGAGCTGCCAACCATACCAGCGTAAGTACTCAGCCACTGACCGCAGCGCTCAGCTGGTGATGCGAACACCTATCCGAGCAAAATTTGAATTCAGAGAAAGAACAATATTCTGGTAGCATGGCGTTATTAGTTTTTCTCATAAAACAAGTTCATGACGTATGGATCTTAAACTTTCATCACTCCAATTGTAAGTACTTAACTATCATTAGGTAATGATAGGAAATGGTGGTCTCGCAAATCATGAATCCAGTCTTTAACCCATTGGAAGTGATTTGATTTCACTGTAATATGCATTCTCCAAAGATCCCGGGCATAGATCCCAGCCTCAGATAATTATGTCTTAGTCTCCAGCAGGTTAGTTTCTGCATATCTTCAGTTTAAAGACAGATGCAAACATGAACACTTGGCCCTCGCACATGGCAGATGAAATAATACAGAGTTCTTCATATAGATTTGGTCTATCTGTATATGAAAAATATGAAAGATACATATGAATGAAAAATACATATTTATGATGCTTTGTGTGTGTTTTTGACGTTGTGATGAAGTGTAATACTTTAAAACAATGGAAGTGTTCGATCTGCCAACCTTCCTCACTCCATTGCTATAGCTAAACATATCATTAGGTATAGATAGGAAATGGTGTCCGCCAAATCATGCCATCCAGTCTTAACGCCCATGAAGGATTTGATTCAACTGTACTATGCATCTCCAAAGATCTGGGCATAGATCCCCAGCCCAGATAATTATGTCTAGTCTCCAGCAGGGTTAGTTCTGCATACTTCAGTTAAAGACAGATGCAAATCAGAACACTTGGCCCTCGCACATGCAAATAAACTAATAAGAGTTCTTCATATAAGATCTGGCTATTCGGTATAGGAAAATAATGAAAGATACATATGAAGAAAAATACATATTATGATGCTTTGTGTGTGTGTTTGACCGTTGGATTGAATGTATATACTTTAAAACAATGGAATGTGGACACAAGTTGCATTTTAACAATGTCCAGAAAATAATCGGTGATGTTACTGTGTTTCCCTGGGGACATTTTGTTCCTCTTTATTTGGACTTTGATGTACGTATGCTTGCTAGTGTTTTTGTTCACCTCATATATGTACATTATGTCTAACAACAAATACATTGGTTAAGGAACATGCAAATCATATTCCCAATCAGTTTAATTTTAACCCCTGGGGGTCGGAGATAGATATGGCAATATTGTTTAACCCATTGAAGACTAGACACAAGATATCTTGTCACCTGGTCTATGAAAAATGTTTGTTAAAGCAAAATCAAACTGTCTTCAAAGGGTTAATGTAAGAGACACAATATTTTCTTAGTTGACAATAAATTGAATGTACACATAATATGTCTTTACAATTTTTTGAACAAAAAGTCTTTGCAACATATTTATTTTCTACACTTCTACTAGTCAAAGTATGTACTTTATTGGGCAGAGGCATTTGCAGAAAATACAACCTAAAAGTTGTTGTATGTAAACTTGACAGAACAGTTAAAGCCAAAGGCTAACAATGACCACAGTTTTAAAAAAAATGTGAGCTACATAATCCTCCATGCTCTAAGTGCCTTTGATAAGGTCTAAAAATGAAGCCCTGAAAAAAATTGTATTTCAAAATGATTATTTAGTGCTTTAAAATAGTGAAAATCGTAAGTTGACTTGATTCACCTGCCCAGTTCCTCCCATACTGTGTGTAGATGATAGATCTAGGCTATTTTATACTCGGCCCAAGTAGTAATTGTTTATTCATTCATATCTTGCCAGTGGCAGCATAAACTTCCAAACTTTTGTATTCTAGGGTGTTTATTTGTCCATTCAGACACTACTATGTAGCTCAGATGGCAAAGTGTGACAATTTGTTAATTTGAAGCTCCACAATGTTAGCCTGTGCCTTTAATCATATTTTTGTGGCTTCTGTGGAAACTTGTCATATCTTAGTGTGCCATGTATTGGGCTTCTATGCAGTCAAGCACAACATCCCTAAGGGGTTAAACACCCCTAAACATTTTGTGATGTTGTTATTGTATTAGTAATGAGCTGCCTGTATGATAATAAATCTTCTAGACATGGGCTGAGAACTTGTACTGTCTGTCCTTCATAATGAGCTCCTGGGGGCATCAGCAAAAATTGCAATCGCAAAATTTTCAATCATGTGCTTCAAAATTGCTTGTCAAGTGAGTGCTTGATAAGAATAATGAATGTTGTTCCAGCTTCATGCAGTATTTCTTTTTCGTTGACCCCTTGGGATCCGTGCTATCCGACAGTATTGGTTAAAGGGCAGTGACATAATTGGGAGAAATAACAAATGCCATTTAGAACCAAACTGGTTGAAACATACACTTAAAATAGCCCAGCTGGAGTGGATTTCTGGCTGGAAGGATTTGTCTCGAGTTTCTTGTAACGTGACTGGGGATTTAACCCTATCTGGGCCCGGGGGGGGGGGGGGGGGGTCTACGTAAAATAGCCCCCCCGTCCCGACCAAAGTTACGCGACCATTCCGCCGCGCGAAATTTTTTGACTGCGTCGCTCGCTGACTTTTTACTTTCAAGCGTTGCGCATCTTTTGAGACCAAATTCGCGACGTCCGGGTACGCGGTTCCAGAGTTACGCAACTTTTTGTACTTGCATGTCACACCAAAAATCGCTCAAAAACATGAAATCGTGTGTTCTTTCAATGCAAATTGTGTTTTCAGCCCAAATTCATAAATGTATGATTATTTTTACTTTTACTGATTGAAATTAACTAATTTCATGCTGTTTATGATCGCAAAAGTGTCCCCGAGAAATTTCATCGAAAAAACAATAAAAAACAAAAGGTCGAAAAAACAAAGAAATACATAAGAAATTCATGAAACAATAAAATACATAAGAAATTAATTCTGATTCAGCATTTTTTTTGACAGATAATTGTTAGAAATGTCGAAAAGAATATTATCACCAAAAATTAGCATTCTGTGTGACTGTTTAAAGGAGTTATAGGAAGAAATATGATTTATACATAAATATTCATAATTAATTACGTTTAAAATAGAAGATAATTATTTTTCAAAAATCTAACTATACAGTCTTGGAGATTACGCTGGCTCTATGCACGTGCAAAGTTTCGCGGCGATCGCGCGATCCACGGCCGAGATCGTGAACGGGGGGGCCAAATTAGACCCCCCCCCCCCCGGGCTATGCAATTTCAAAAAAGCCCGGGCTGATTAGGGTTAAGCCTGTGTGGACTTGAAGTGTATTATTTGGTGCATATCTGCGACTTCGGCACGTTAAGAGTTAAGCCGAATCAGGCAAGAACATACATGCAGTTTAATTCTCTTGAGGCCCGAGAGAATTAAATCCCATTGAAAGCCACGCATCAGATTTGTCCGTCACAGGGCATACTGATGGAAGTTACTTTAAGATGAATCAACTTTTGACTTTAAAATTTTCACAGTAGAGTCCTTGCATAGTTAACTTGATTCTAGAATAATTTTACCCCATGTTGAGCTGCCAACTGTTACTAATTGTTTTTAGTAATGATGACTAATTTCAGTCTCGGTTTATTCATGTTTGGCTTGTTTTTAATGGAAGGTTACTAATTTTGTTAACAGAAATACTGTGTAGTTCTATGGAAAATGTGTCAGTATTGCTAATTTCCATCAGAGATTTTACTAAGTTCTGCTGAGACATGTTGGCAGCTATGCATTTGCCTTTAACTCTTAACGTGCCAGAGGATTTGAACCTCTATGGACTTTATGTGTATTATTTGTGCAGATCTGTGACTTTGGCACGTTAATAAGAGATAATGCATTTTTCCTTGGTTGACAGTGAAAGCAATACAAACATACATACATGTGTGGATTTAATTTATAGAAAAAGTCTACACATTTTCTTCATCTGTAGTGGTCACAAATGTGTACATTATGGGACAGGTGTATTTGTAGGCAATATAGTCCTATCCTTAGCATATAAGCTTGACTAAAAAGTTCATTATTCTAAGGATTCTGAGGAAGTCTGTCATTACCAAGTGTGTGATCTACGGGGCTTGTGTTCTGGAAAACCTATCATCCCCTTAGTGTTAGACACAAAGCTAACATTATGGAACTTCAATTTAAAAAAAAAATTGTCAAACTTTGGTATCTGAGCTACACACTAGTGCTTAATAAATGGACAGAAGAGCTATAGCTCTTTGAATGGACAAATAAACATCCTAGCAAAGCTAGCATACAAAAGTTTGGAAAGTTATACTGTCACTGGCATGGTGTGATAAATGATTTTTTAGTGCTCGGGTTGAGTATAAATTAGTCAGTCCTATTACGCAGTAGCCTATGAGAGGAAATAGACCAGGTCAGGAGAAGGTCACACTGGATACTGTAGATTTTCACTCTTTTAAAGCACTAATTCGTCACTTTGAAGTACAATTTTTTTCTGGGCTTTATTTTGAAACCTTATCAACAACACTTAGAGCTTAAAGGATTAAACTGTGGTCTTTGCATTTTATTTTTAAGGTCTTAATACCAGAGACAAATATTTTTTTTGCTGATGACATTATGACAGAGAATTATTAACCTATAGGAGACGATTTGATTCCACTAGCACACATTTTCCATAGACCCCAATACCAGTTAACTCATACTTAGTCTCCAACGGGTTAATCAATGTATTATTTTGAATATAAACACTACACAAAAAATAAGTTCCCCCTTTTTGAAAATTCCATAACTTTTTAACGAAATAGTTTTGAGCAGAATAATTTGGCAGGAGTGTTTCTGCACTCATTGACGTGAAAATGTGATTGATTTGTCAAGTCATGCATGAGTGAGCACGTAATAAAGGCAAAAATGTCACTTTTCAAAAGTCACAAGTGTCATTTTGAGGGATTTGTTATGCAGGACTTTGACAAATTCTGTTTCTGTTGAATGATAAAGCGCTATTTATGTTAATCAGCTATCGTTTGACCCCCTAACAATTTTTTGGCACTTTTCGCATATTTACGCTTCAGTGAGCTCAATTTAACAATTTTCACCCATCCTCAATTTTGAAATTGTAAAATTCATTAAGTTTATTGAAAAAATTGAAATCCAATATTTTTCAGCAAAGTGTATCTTTACATGTTGTATGGACATAAGAGGTTGTAGCCATGTCAGGGTTCAGTGAGCACACTTTATAAATAAAGCAAAAAATACCATTATATACCATTATTTTGTCATGAGTGATGACTCCTGTGACTTTTGAAAAGTGACATTTTTGCCTTTGACTCATGCTCACTCATGCATGGCTTGACGGATTAATCTTATTTTCACACAGAGGTTAGTCAAGGAGTGTGGAAATGTTCCTGCCAAGTAAATTTGCTAAAAGTTATTTCATTAAAAAGTTATGGTATTTTGAACAAGGGGGAACTTACTTTTTGTGTAGTGTTTATATTGAGCTTAGAGGCTTCATTGAACAATGTCACAGGTCTTTGAATTCCCCATTTTTTTCAAGAGACACATGTATACCTTCTTAACTTTTGATATGTCAGAGGATTTGAATCTCTATGTGATGCAGACTTCGGCACATTGAGAGTTAAAAATGTGTGAAATGTTGCAAAAAAACTTGAAAAAAAAATAGTAATTGGCAGTGTCCGAGTGACTCAATTTCAAAAGCATTTCTGCTCTCATTTCCTGTTGTGTTTTGTGCGAGGAAAAGAATTACAAATACCGTTGGTATGACAAATCAGTGAATGTGCAATCAACTCAATGTGCCAAGCATTATTTAATAGTGCCCCAATGTGCAACTTTGGAATGTGCTATTATTTTCCAACAGCTGTCATCTTTCCAGCCTGGATTCATGTTCCTTTCAGTATAAATGTTGTTACATTTTTCAACAAGTTTGTTCTTGAGCCAATAAATATATTCATATTTCTACTGTTCCCATTCCTGTCTTTGCTCTTTAAAATGGATTACTATGTGATGAAAAAATAATAAACAAGATAAAAAGGTAGATAAATCAACATTAAAGACTGAGAAGTAGAACAGAGTATTTGGGGAAAAAATTACAAAACTAGTACATTAATTTATAAAAAAGATCTAATTAAGATAAACATTCGCCACAAATTATTATGATTTGATTACATACTCCAAAGTTTGCCATCTGAAAGGCAGCCATATGTGGAGAAGATTATTCATAAGAAGATAATTGCCATCTGGGGGAAAGTGGGATGATACTGGATTATGTTCAGACATGATGACTGCAGAATATTAAAGCGCAATATAGTCGGCAATGTAAGACATTCATGTCTGTTATGATTATGCTCCCTTTGCCACAGTTTTTGGTATGAGTCACGACATGTAATGCTATGGCAACTACATGTAATGCAGCATTAATTACTTCGGAATCACATTCTTTACTTCAATGCTATATTACTAATCATTAGTTATCCAGATTTTAAAATTATTTATATTATTTTATTTGGCATCACTCAAAATGCAAAAGAATACAAATGTTACATTCAATATATGGATATAAAGTGTACTCGTATTCAGTTGCTAGTGTGCATGTCAGGGATGCCAAGGAAAGGAAATAGTGAAATTAAACACTTGTGACCCTCAGGTCTTCCATCCCAACCTGATCATGCACACCAGCAGCTGAATAAATTAAGAACAGTTTATCAAGTATTATTAGACATTATATGGTAAAACAATGACAATTAATTTAGATCATCAACAAAATACCCACAGAAGGCAGAATTTAAACTGCAATGCATGCTGTATTGACCCTCACCCCACCCATCTGATGGAAGTATATTGCAGTGTATGTGTAGTGGGAAATGTAGAGTAAAATTGAGTAAAAGACTGCATGATACAGTTAAAAAGCAAGAAGCTTGATAAAGGCCAGATTGTTTACAGAAAGCATATTATATTATCCAAGTCTTTTGTAGTATGCAAAAATTAACCACAATTTGCAATTATTTAAAACTGATGTTTGACAAGTACATTGAACACATGTCATAAAGGTAGTCAAGTAATGCTGCAAACTTTACACTCGAGTCGAAGCAGCCATTTTCTGAATTGCACTATCGTAAATTCATTCCTAAGGTCCCTGGGAAGTTCCACAAACGTGAAAACAATTATGATTCGTCCTTGCAAGTAATGTTTGAATTTGATGTTGTCATTATATCGCGGGTTCTTGAGACTGTTCTTACAAACGGTATTGCATCCACAACTTTGTACAAACATTTTTCAAAAACGACAACAGGAGATTTTTTTCTGCGTGAAGCCAGTGTTTTCCATTTGTTGCCGTTACAGGGATGGTCCAATTCACCTCATTCTCACAGCAAATGTTTATTATCTCATACTATACTTGTGAAACAAAATTCCTTCCATTAAAATGTATCAAATGCTCCATTTGTTCGTTACTGATCTGCATGGTTTCTATACTGTGCGATGTCCATTGTCAACAGAACTCATTTCCTTGAATGTCGAATACGTCCCTTGTCCACTCTGCATGTGACAATTTTATACATAATGCTTTTGAAATGTGGATGTTTGGTGGCATATATCAGAGGATTGACTGCCGAGCTCAGCTGCAAGACAACAAAACCCCACGGCACGCCCAGCCGAGACGACTTGATCAACATGGCCACTCCATAGGGGATGACGCATGATAGAAAGGCGACCACCACGTAGAAGAAGTTCTTGGTTATTTGAATCTCTAGCCGGATACTTCTCTGTTTGCCACGTCCCTACGATAAAAGCAAAGAAAGAAAGAAAAGAAAGAACACAGTGCATACAGTTGCATGATTAATGTTTTATAGTAACTGTTAGGCCTGGGTCGAATATCGATTTTGATAATCGATTAGTTGACTGGAAAAGTAATCGAATTAATCGAATTATTCGATTAGTCAGAATACAAAAAAAAAATAACAAGTAGATCTAACGTTAGATCTAACATACGCGAAAACAAGTAGACAGTACATGGGACTAAGGACAAAATGACTAACAGTTGGAATCTATCTGTTAGCAGGTTGGCAGATGAAAAGTTGAGAATGAAAAACATAACAGCCCCAAAACGAAGATGGTTGTCTTACCCCCGTGGCACATTAAAAATCAACATTTGTTGTTCGAATATAGAATTCTTTCGTGCATCAACATCGCTACCTACTTTGCGCGAGCGCGCTGCCATTTTAGCTTAGCAAAATATCCGTTTACCAAAATATCCGCGTATCCACACTGCCACAGTGCGGGAAACGGATACATGGATATTTGGGTAAACGGATATTTTGGTTAACCAAGATGGCGACTGTGTACGATAAACTTCCAATAGCCGTAGAAGAATCAAGTTTCCGAATACATGACAGCAATTTTCGGAAAAAGTAACGTCAGCAAAGGAAAGAATATGTAAAAATTGATGGTATTTTGACATTTCTGGTTTTCAAAACCGACATTTTCAACGTCTTCTTTTTGCGGTTGGCAAAATATTATTCTCCTAACAGTAGATGCGCGTAAGGAATGGTACGGATGGCCGAATTTACGTGTCGCCATGTTGGAAATCCGACGTTCTTGATCGTATTTTCCATTTAAGAATAGCTACTAATTTGGGTTCTGAGTCTGCCTAAAAATGTTTTCCTTACTTTCGAATATTGATATCTAAATTAGTTTTTTTTTAATTTTGTAAACAATCCAAGTTTACTGTATTTTGAGTTTCGCTAATGGGCACTTTAGACTATCGGCACCACGATTAATTCGATTTCCATTCGATTCATTTTAAAGTCTTATTCGAATACCAATCGGCAAAAAGGTAATCGATTAATTCGATTAATCGATTTTTTGTCCCAGGCCTAGTAACTGTCTTCACTTCTTTCATTGTCCAGTGAAATGACACCATCTAACTGATTGAAATTTTACGATATCAAAGAGAAATAGCGCATAATTGGCAATGGTCCATAAAATAATTCTAGAATGAAGTATGTTGTGTAACTTTTGTAAGATCCCCTCCTGTGAAAGTGTCTTCATCAAAATAGTATACATCATTGTGAAAAAAATAAACTCCACAAAAAAAGTAACTACACCCCCCCCCCTTTTTCAACCTACCATAACTTTTTAACGAAATAAGTTTTAGCAAAATAATGTGGCAAGAGTAATTCTACACTCATTGATTAAGTTATGTGTGAAAATATGATTGATCCGTCAAGCCATGCATGAGTGAGCATGATTATATTTTACCAAATGTAGAAGTTTTGTTTTCAACTATTTACACTCAATACAAAACCTTTCAGTGTGGATATATGCAATACACAATTCATATAATTTTCTGTGCATAGAGAATCCCCCTGAAATAGCCTTTTTGCACAACTTCGGGAACCTCACTGGTTTTTTCACTCAGTGTGTGACAAATTGATGGCAGTGAGTGACATTGTGCGAAAGTCAATTAAATTGCCTGCAACACTTCTTCTAACTTCATCAGTAGTAAGTTTAAATAATACCCATCTTGAATAACTCTCCTGTAATCAAGTTGTCTAGTACCCCGATCAACATTGGCCTTTTTTAAACAAAGAACTTCAATTTAAAGGGAAATAGCAAGGTTAGAAGTAGGTCAAAAATTAGGATACATCGATACCAGAATCTAGTATACTGTTCAAGGTATGTGGTGTCAAAATGTCAGAGTCAAGCGTTTCCTTCTTGTTTGGAAATCATTGTTAGATAATACTGTGATTGTCAAATTTGCAGTGTATAGCTTTTTATTATGGGTTCAGAACAAGTGAATAAATATATTTTGCTCCTCAAGGAAACAAATTCAAGACAAATTCTTTTACTTTATATTTGTAGGTTTATGTTTCAACTCATTTCGTCCTTGAGGCGTTTTACTTCTCCTAGTTATGTCCTTGCCATCTAGGAAATCAAGGCTTAGTGGTTTTTTTTGGTCATTGTTTCCATGAAATGCACTGTCTTGATACCATGTTTGACAGGTAATAAAGTCATGTACACTGCAACCGATGATAACTCACTTATTGAATAAACCTATTGACATTGTTATATCAACAAAAATCTGGGAAAATCCAATAATTGACGGCAGCTAGCCACTTCTGGTGTTTGATAGACATATCTGGCGGGCCATCATGAAACAGAAGCCATCACACGGCCTGCTGATATGGGTGGCTTAGATGACTAGATCATAGTTCTAGTGAAGACATTCTTAATTGCGAGAGTGCAAGCTGGCAAGCGAGCATGTGTTTTGTAACAGATAACGGGTTTGGTAACCTAGTTTCGTCTAGTACAGAGAGTTTCCATTTTGTGTGATTGTCCTCATTTTTAATCTACTTGATGACAATTTAAATAGTCAAAATCATGGAAAAGATTGTTATTTAATTCCATATTGTCTTTTTGGTACTATCAGGTAAATGATAGTAAAAGCATAACACCCATAAAAGACATGACTAATCGCTAAACTGATATATTTTGACCATTATTACTCGGAAAGGGTGGGTACAAAATCTCC